>JABGLZ010000697.1:0-34659 GCA_014705045.1 Colletotrichum theobromicola | reverse complement strand
CTGGCCCCCCCCCCCCCTTCCCCTCCAGCCCCGGGAGGGCGCCTATGTTTTTTTTTTTGGTTTTTACATACAAGTATCTCTCAGAGGTACATACATACTATAATGGCAGTAAGGTAACCATGCCCATGCCGATCTTGGCAGAAATACGCCCGAGATTTTCAGCAAACGATCCACAAGAGGCTCTCACTCCAAACACAGCTCCTGTCATGGTGTTTTCCGGTCTGGTAAACCCTCCCCATCCCAACCGAGAAACCCCACAGAGCTGAAGTTTGATGTACTGTACCTGTCTCGTGAAGGGCATATGACAAGGTCTGTGTTCCTTGGTTGTATGTACGATGGAAGCATGGAAGGAAGCAATGGAAGAAACATGCAGAAACTGCTGCGCATTGGGGAGGGGAACCTAACGCTGTGCTGTGCCCCACGCGCGGAGCTGACGGGGCGGGTTGTTGCTAATTCTGGGTTGTAGAGTAAGGCACACGTGCCGTGCGTGATGCCAATCAACCCGCCCCTCGTTCGCTGATTGCGCCGAAGCGGCGGGCGCGCCGCACGATGGAGTGAGATTGGGTGTTGTCGAATCTTAGATTCCTGCGGTTCCTTCTTGTTGCCCTGTTTTGCTGTGTAACCAGCACGAGAACACCGAGGCAGAGGAGAAGCCCCTTGGCTGCATCTGACACCTCTCACATGAGTGATGTTGCTTACCTTGCATCGTCAACCTCACCCCGGCGCGGAATGCTCACGACATGTGGTGTAGCGACAACCCTTTCACAATCTTCTCTGGGCGTCACATTGGTGACGGCGCAGGCGAGGTGTCCTTTTTTCACGCCTTTCTTGTATCTCGTGGCATCGGTGCTGATTCCAGCTCCTCCATCCTTCCTACTGTCTCAATGCACAGAACCCTGGGCAACTTTGGTCAATGTCGACACTGACAGGCTGCATAGCTCTGCATCACGGCAAAATATGGTAATGCGAACAAAACAACCCTTCAGTAAGCTCGTAGATACAGTTCAGTCAGTAAAATATATCAATTTTAGTCCAAACCGTTCGTTCCCGTGCACTCTCCTTCCATCGCCCTCGCCGTCGCGGATACACACGATGGATCATGGGTATTACCAGCATGCCTCGCCTCGTCTCGCCTCGTCTCTCTCGTCTCGCCCTATTCTGCTCTGCCCTGTCGTGGCTTCATTTTTCCATCAGATTTGCAGGGCAAGCAACAACGAACCACACGCCCAATGCACGTCCGCCATCTCCCACGATGCGAAGCGAGGCTTCAAACTCAAGTCTTGTCAATATGAAATACGGCGGCTGGCTGATCCCGGCCCGCGCGAAAGAAAGCCACGGTCTAGCAATGCCGGGGCGAAGGAGCTCGTTCCCTCCCTCGGGTTCCTAGGTTCAAGCAGCGAACACTTTGCAATACATGGCCGCCGCGCCGGCGGTGTTGTTATGATGGGATGGCAGGGCCACGTTGCTCCTCCTCTAGTAGAGCCGTGTAAGCGCGTGCGCGGTGCGCACGTCCAGACGCCAATACAGGAACCGTACGAACTGGCCCCAGAGTGCAATCTAGCCTCAAACGCCGGTGTCTCTGTGTCTGCGGAAAGGATGGGATAGGAGGGAAATGGGGTGGGATGGAGTGGAAAGGCAGAGGGGGCGCTCGGGGGGGAACGAACGAATGAATGCTGACACCCACGCCTCTGATCGAAATCCCGCGTGCAAAGGAGGTGTCTTGTCTGCAAGCAGCCAATTGCTTCATGTCTATTGCTCTGTGGCGTCTACCATCGCTCAGCCCAAATGCAGCCTCCATCACGAGGGGAAACCATATGTCACCCACCACTGTCTCTCCCACGAACGCCTCAAATCCCACTTCCTTCACCATCACATCGTGACCCTGACTCTGACTTGTGGCTACATACCCATCTTAAAGTGCCTTAGGTGCGTGCGCCTGCGCTGCCGGGCTCGTGGCTCGCAGCAGCTGCTGCTGCACGAGTGAGTGCTTGGCCTCTGCGCCGGGCGCCGGCCTGGGCCGCCGAGGGCCGGGCCAAAAAAGAAAGGGAAAAAAAGGGGACCCGCTAGAGGGCCGCCTCCGTAGCGCCGAGTTTTGGAGTGGAAATCTCACGATAGCCTCACGTCAAGCCTCCAACCTACACCATCGTTTGTCTAACCCTACCTCGCGGCCGCTCCCGCCACCAATGTGTCTCGACCTGCTTCACACCCTCCCGAGAACAAGACTCCATCAGGCAAGGACAAAATTCTGCTCCAATGAAAGAATGAACCAAAAAAAAGTACGGGCGACTCGGACATTTGGAAAACGTCTCACTAATCGCCACCGCAGACAGCACTCGAGAGATTTTTCCATACTTTGCCAGCAGATGAGTGTTTTGCAACATTCCCGCTCATACTGCTACTGCTACTACTACGCTGGCGCATATGTGCGTGTGCGTGTGTGTGTATGAGTGTCCCAACCACAAGGCGCACCCCTCCGCCACCACACAACAGGCACACACACACACACACACACACATACACACACAACCTCCCTTCCCTTCTCCTGCAGCACGACTTCCCGGATCAGGCAATCGATGCCAGGGTCTCCGGCGTCCAGAAGACGGAGATCGGTACTCGGCTCGCACCACCGTTCACACCCTGCCCGGGCCGGCCCCCCCTTCCACCCTCCACCAACCACCCTTGGCTCGACGTTGCTTCGCTGGCAAACCTAGCCCTTTGGCCTCGGAGCTTTTTTACGACCTGTCACATTCCGCCCTTCGTTCGCAATGAAGAAACGAAACGTCCAGCTTCCGCGGCGAGGGTTGGGAATGGGGAGGGGGGGGCGCGGCCCAGAGGGCAAAGCAAAGTGAACAGGCGACGAGGATGAGAAGGCGGAGGGGAGGGGTTTTCGTTACATCTCCATCTGTGAGCTGGTCCCGAGTGGGCATCAGAAAGACATGTTGCTACGCCGGTCAGTCTTGGGATGTGCAGCCGTCCAAATGCGGTCGGTCTCGGACGTCGTGGTGATGGCTCACTGTCGCCTGCTTTGGGGGGCGTGTTGAAGGGAAGCCGCCGGGGGAGAGGGACGCGTCGTGCTTGCTCGTGAGGCCGGGTGGCTCAGGTTGCCGTTGTCGTTGCCGTTGCTGCTGTCTCTGGCGATGCACCGGCTGTTTGCAGCGAGGCAGCCTTGGGCTGAGTCCGAGACGCTCCTGTTCCAGTTTTACACATTGAAGGCGGCGCGGCCAACGAGCGAGTTGTTTGCTTCGCCGTGCCCACGCCCGCCGTCCCTGGCGGTGGTGGTGCTGCTACGACTGCTACGATTGTTACTGCTGCTCACCGACAACGTTGCTGCTCGCTCTCCCACCCTGTCTCACAAATCCTCCGGGCCTTACTGCTTTCTTCACCTCGTGCAGCTTGCAGATGTACACCCAGGCGTCACGAGATCTCCCATGCTGATTACGCTATTGATCGCAATTGTCCTTTTTCTGGACCACGCTACTATTGCATTGCTTCGCTTTGCCTTCCGGCCGTTGAGAGTATGTATCACCCACCCCCCTCCTCCTATCATGTTCCAGTCTCTCCTGGTAACGGCGCGGAGAAAGGACCAGCGAGGGGTTTCAGTGCAGCCCAGCAAGGTGTCTCGTCGGTGAGGCGGACGACGTGCGTATCCTCACCGAATCACGCGTTGCTTTCTTTTGCGTTGTACGACTTGAGCTGTCAGCTCCAGACTACCACTCCTTGGCGGGCAACCCGCATGGCCCCCGCGTCTCGTGTTGACGAAACCACCACCGCCGCGACAGACAGACAGACAGCGTAGATTCGACAAGTCGATATGTTTCTGAGTCGGCGGCGTGCCTGGTCACCTGAGGTCCAATTTACCTACCACCTCACCTCCTGGCGGCCTAGTCTACCTTACATGGCTGAGCCCCCCTCATCCTCCTCCTCCTCCTTGCTCCTTCCGAGCCCCGGAACGGGAGTTCCAATCTGACACTCACGGGCGTCTTCCGGATGTCGATGCAACACGGCGCAGTCACAAACCCCGTCGTCTCTGCCTCGCGCATGTCAGCCAGCATGGCGGCATGGCGATGGCCCCCAAGCGGAGGACGAGGAGGAGGAGGAGGTGCGTTGTGAGTTGTCACATACTACTCTACGCTCCAACGACAATGGGCGACAGCAGCACCCGTGGCGGAGAGCAAGGCTGAAAGAGGACCATGACCGACACTGCAGCCGGCCTCGTTCATCAATGACAGACGCACCACCTGCCCGGGCAGGCTACAGCCGAATGCGCCCACACATGATTATGATGATGATGATGGTGATGATGATGATGCCTGCCGGTGCGGTGCCGCGTCTTGGTACCGTACCCTCCGGTATCAGTACCTTACCTTACCTTACCTGCTCAAGACAGCAGCAGCAGCAGCAGCAGTAGCAGCCCCCTCCTGGCCGCCCCCTCGTCTGTTACTGATAGAAAGATGATTCAGGAAGAGGAGGGCCATGTGGTGAGTGTCTGCCACGTCACTCCAGGTGAGATTTGACCCGTCGCTTCTTTTTCTGCTCTTGCCTGCATTTCTCCTGAGGTTCGGGCGGCGGTCGGCCGTTTGGACGATGCCTTTGAGACAAGTCGGATCTGATACTCGTCCGACTCGAGCGGGGAAGACGGCCAACAGGAACGGCACGTTTGCGTTATCGCCGTTCGGAACACACCCCGCGCGCGACCAACGCTGGATCGTTACACGTCTGCGATCGCCCACTGCAGGACCATATCACACAGGAGCCAGTCAATGTCACCAGCCGAAGCACGCGGGGGAGAAGGAAGGGCGGGCGAGCGGGCAGGCAGGAAGGCAGGAAGGCAGCGACTATTCGCGGCCATCGACATCTCCGGCGGCGCCGCGGTGACCTATCCCATCCCAGCAAGCTGCTTACGCGATGTCCTGCTGATAGCGACGGTCGTCCAACGGCTGTTCGTTCCCCTTTTTTTCAGTTCCAACCCTTGGTGATTATGTACATATCTATCAGGGGGGCCTGGATCGCGAGGTGGTCTCGATCGACTCCGGACGCCTGGGTGCTGGTGAAACCCCTCCCCTCCCCTATCTGCTTTCGGGAGAAATACACATAGCAATGTTCCTATCATTGGAAATCCCGCCCCCAGCCACCTCATCGAAGTGGCCACCGTCCGTCCTCCTTGGCCCCCCCTGCCGATGGCATCCCGCACGTGAGCATGTCATGCCCAGGCAAGGGCATCTGTTGGAAAGGGTGGGAGCCAGGCGGGATGGATCCCGCTGTTCGTTTCTTCTCCTGTCTAGTGATGCGGTCCCGTTGGGAGCGGAGTCCGAAAAAGACGCCCAGGAATGCTACTGCAATGCACTCCTTCCTGCTTCCTTGTTGATGCAGAGCCTCAAAAGGTCTGATGTGAGAGGCGGCGGCACACACACACATCAAAGTAGCATCGTGTGGCACCGGCTTCTGAGTGTTCTTCAACGGGACAGAGCGTGCGTGCGCAGCGCGCGCGCGCGCAGAGAGGCGCGTGGGAGAAGAGCAGCAGCAGCTGTGTTTGTCTGCTTACGCGGGGCGAAGCCATATCCGGACGCGATCACTAATATGTATTCCGCCAGGCAACGAGGAACGAGAGCGAGGGGAGGGAGCTCGCGTCCTCTTCTGCAGTGCTCTTTCTACCTCAGTGGCGAGCAGCAGCAGCAAGCAGCCAGAAGCGTTACAAGGCCGCCAGGGGAAGACGACCTATTCCGGCGAGCTCTGATGGAGGGCAGAGGTCGTACAGGGGGTCGCGAGCAAGGGACCCAGCAACGGTCTGCGGGCTGGTCCTTCTTTAGCGAACGATCCCCTAGTGCTTTCGTCAGATTGTGGCATTGGGAAGCACAGGGGGCCTTGCTCGACGTGCTGGCAAGGCTTGCCGAGGTGGTCTGCTTTTTCTTTTTTGGCCGTCCTCGGGTTGCTGCTCTTTTGGCGCGCGTGGACGCGGTGAGTGAGAGGATACATACCCATGCCCCTAGAGGACAAAAAAAAAACTGAGATTTGACCGTTCTGCCCTCGGGTTTGGATTACAGGCAGCCAGCCAGCCTTGGGAGGAGGGAGCGGGTGAGTCAGGTGAGCATGAGGCATGTTGGACAAGCAGCATGGCAGAAGGACCAATATGTCGGTGAGAGGTTACACCTGACTGCTCACCTTGGAGCCTGTTGGGGACTTTGGAGGGAGAGGTTGGTTGTTGGCGGGCAGGGGGTGGAAGTGGAAGTGGATGATGGGCAAGGGGGGGCCCCGTCGTTCGGCACATGGGCTGCCCGTCCCCGTCCGCCCGTCCGCGGCGCCGCCTCGCCGGTCCCCACGTCGGTGTGCCTGCCCTCTCCACGCGTGCGGATAGCCCGGCGTCCTGGACGGAGGGATTGGAGAGGAGCATGGTCCACCGCGTCTTGGACGAGGAGGAGGAGGAGGAAGAGGAGAAGCGACGGGGATGCACGTGGGAATAGGGCGGCGATATGGCGGAGGCAGTCGGGGAGTACCAGGAAGCTCGAAGTCAGTCAAGTCAGCCGGCGCGTTGTCGCGGTGCGTGTGTGTAATGTGTGGGGAGCTTTACGTGCGCGAGTGACCGGCCGGCCTGATGCGTTGGTCCTGCGGGTTGCCGTTGGAGGAGGTTACCTGGGGGAGTGTAGGCGAGGGAGTGTGTGGATCGGTTGTTTTGCTGTGCTTGATGAAGGGGGGCCGCGAGGTTGAATGTCTTTGATAGAGCTGTCTTGTATCTGATGGGACATGCTTGAAAGCAATGGAGTCGTTGGACGGGTCGGTAGGTTGTAAGTAACTAGGTGCGGTCATAGCAGAAGTAGATGTGAAGTAGAGACGAAGGATCGAGATGTTGTAGGGGATGTATTCCACAAGTCACTCTTGCCTTGATGCCGTGATACTACCCCTTTTGGTCTGACACAGTGGATGAGATGCTGCCTCGTTTGGACTGGTGTTTGCCTTCTCAGGGGACATGGAAGGATGTTTGGCTTGGCCACCAGGGTGTAGGGGTGTCGTTGAAGATGTTGGGCATACTGCAGGTCCAACCCTCGGAGCGGCATTTGCGTGGGCTTAGGCTCCTTATTGGTGTTGCTAGACTTTTCCTTTTCTTGCCGCCGCCGGTTTCGTTATATTCTGTAAGCGACATGTCGGCCGTGTAAGCCAGAGAACTTCAGGTCATCCACGTCCTTGAGACCATGCAACTCCACCTTGTGGATGGTGAGCTATCAAGGACCACGGTTGTGTCTTCCCTGTGATATGTGAGGTGTATCAAAGATGAGGTGAGAGCTCTTGGGTCTTTTTTTCGTTTTCCTGCGCAGTAATCTTTGCTAAGCTTAGGGAGCCTTGGCCTATGCCCGAATGGATACCGGGCGATCAATATGCGGGAGATGGTGCGGCCACCAGACGGATGAGGGAATGGAACCCCCGGGGAAGGCGGGATCAGGCGGTTGATGGCGCCATCTGGGTTGGACTTTTGTGAGAGAGAGAGACAGAAATGCGCGGGAAGGGTGATCGTGGAGCCCACCGCGTGTGGGACGGCAGATGAGAAAGGGCCTTCTCTCATGGGGGATTACAAAGGGGGACGACGTTAAGCGAACTCTGTCCCTCGCCTCGCTTGTAAGTTTGGGGGGGAGGTCGTGTGTCTATCTGCTTAGAATGGCGTCTAGTGTGGGCTACTCGGCCGTTGGAATGGATACGCTGACTAGAAAGAGGGGTGTCAGGACTTCAGATGATGGCGGCGGGGGAAGGAAGACCACATGGTTCAAGGTATTTACAGACCCTATGGGCAACGGTCAACGGTCTGTCGGATCAGGGACCGGGACGGCGGAACCGGAAGGTTTCTTTCAGATGACTTGTGCGGGTGTGGGTTCGTCTCCGTGAGGATCAGAGAGACGGTTGAAGCATGTAGATTGGAAGAAAATGGGACGGACACAATTAGCACGGTTCGAACGGTCTGGAGAACGGTCCATGGGTTTGAGTTTGTCGCGATGGAGACTCTGGGCACCAAAAGAACGCGCGGCGTCGACATAGAATTTGATATCGCCGGCGGGAGATGTACACACCCGGTCGCGACTAACACGTCCGCTTGCTAGATAGAACCCGGGCAGATGGGTAAAACTCGCAGAGAGGTCATGGCGTTCTCTCGGCCGGCAGGTTGATGCTTCTTTCACTCGGAGCATTATCCATTGCTTCTTTTTCTGGGGCTTTCGAGACTTTCGGGCCCTCATGGGCGGTTTGATCCTCAGGGGAGGCGAAGAAGAGTGGTGACAATGGTCGATGGACGGTGAACGTTGGTGGGTTTTAGGTTCAGTTTCTTGGTCGTCTTGGTCTCCCCGCCTGCGATGTGAGGCCGTTTTGCGTATGCGCAATGCGTGTCTTGGAAAAACCAAAACCGTAGTAAGGCCCTTTTTCTGCCTACGTAAGTCGACGCGTTGGCGCCGGTTTCCGAGACGCAAAGGGAGACGAAAATGTGGGAGATTAACGGAGTCTTATGTAGATGGAGAAACGGCGCCAGCGGGGGTCCGGTTGGTGATTTGAGACGGGGATGGCTCCTCGACGGGATGTGGAGGCCTTCTGAGTGGTTCCCAGCTTGGTGGGAGAGGCAAGGGGGGGCGTGTCAGAATGAATAAAAATGAAGGGTTGTGTTTGAGAAAGATGAGTGTCTTTTTTGGAAAACGCCCGATGATGTGGGCTATTGTTGCATCTTTTTAAGAAGCTTAGTTTGATTCGGTGATGTGCATGTATTGAAATAAGAATGGGTGTCATTTGGTTGGTGGGCGGCGGAGCGGAGGGTGTTGGTTTTGAGTATTGGAGTTGACCGGGATTGCTGGGGGCTCTTTGAGACTACCGTCGTCTAGGACAGAAAGGCTCATTTCTTTCTCGTCGACTGACGTTGTTTCGACATCTGCAAAAATTCCCCGAGGACGATCTCAAAAAAAGAAATATGCGTGGTCTAGACTACGGTCTAATTCGGCTACAACGGAGGTGGTTTATCAACCTTCTCTGATACCATCGATGGCAAGAGATTCAACACTCAACGAAACGGTGGCTGCATATCCTGTCTCAAAGAAAACTGTGAGGGGTTTTCAGCAAACATATACATGCGTCATTCTGATTTAGACAAGGTGTTGACCTACATTGGTCCTGAACCAGGTTTTGCGGTCTTAGTTTTGTCAAGGCTTGGAGGATAATTGCCTATTCATAGAGCTATCATTAGGAACTTGGTCATTCTCAGCCGGACTGACAAATGTTTCTGCCGCCAAATGTGTATGTGTTGTTGAATAGGTGACAGACAGGATTTTGTTCCACATGTCTAGATGCTCAGGCACGAACATCTGGACCTGAACGCAGTTGACTCTCAAACACGAAGTCTTCGATAAGCATGTTCAGCGAAGGCCTTAGAATAAACTGGCTAATTAGATCAGTAATAGGTCTCTTTCCCAAGTTCAGTGGAACGGCATTCGGCGTGCAATGACATAAAACTAATCATTCGTGCAATCTGGCAAAGTTGCTATGGACTTAGCTACACAGTTTTGAGCCTAAAAACATTTTCCTGAAATCCAACAGATGCTTTGAGACAAGCTGTGAGGTCTTAAGACGTAAACCAGGAGCCTGACTCTACTCATATTACCCGCGGTGATCGAAGGCAACGAGAAGTCTTGGGGTCGCGAACATCATGTGGAGCACCACCGAGTGGTACGACTCCTTCCTCCCACTCGACGTCCCGAAAGTCCTTTGTTGAAGGGCGCTCCCCGGCATGACGAAGTCACTTATCGTTGCATCCTTCATCTATGCTTGGGTGGTGATTTTGTTCCAGACCATAGAAGTCGATGATAGATGTTCTTGTCGCATGGGTAGAGTCTTCAAGTTCATCGTCTTGATGCATAATCCATCCACGGGCCGCCATCGATTTTCTCGTTTGCGCATCATACGAACAGTCCGCGTCTTTCGATAAATAGACCGAGAAGTTTCTGACGCGTGATCCGTTTTGCAAGTAGGTCTTGACAAAGTCTAGAGATGTTGTGCTATAAAATTGGTGGTAGATGCAAATACTGCAAGATTCTCTTCTGCCAAGGTGGATTTGAAGAGATTCGAGGCCCCCTTTGAATCCATTCAGCGGATCCATCGTCTTCTCAACGAGGATGGAGGGGGAGGGAGATGGGTTTTCAGTTGGTGTAATAGAACAATGTTTCCACGGGAATCCCTCCAGTCGAACGTAACGGACGAGACTTGCATTGGTCGGACCAATCGTGCGAACAAAATCCTGTACTTGGACGCGATAGGAGATAGGTCCGGGGTGTGAATAGGTCCTCGAGCTGATTAATCCGGTCTCTGAGATCAAAGCAAAGCGGTTTTTCGAAAAGAAGATGCCGTGGGCTTCTTCGTAAACCCCCCTGCAGGTGAACAGGATAGACCTCGAGTCACGCTCGCTGCGATCGGCGAACTTTGTCGATATAGGCCGGTACACATCATGGCGAACGAGAATCTGCTCGTATATCTGCTCACGAAGCTCTAAAGGTAGCTCCAGCAGTCGAAAGTGCCTTTCGTCCGTTCGGAACTGCCTCCCTAAAGTCTCATCTTCCTCCTGTCTGATTCTTCTCAGTTCGTCCCTCTTCTTGAGTGCTTTTTGCTCCGCCGGAGGCTCTTCTCCGCCAGGCGACGAGGGGTCACTGAATAGAAGGAGAGCAACCGCGAAAGGGCAGCACAAAACACAGGCGAGAATGTCGTAACAAAACTCGGCAAACCGGCTTCGTCTGCTCATCATGACGTCTGTGAGGTCGTTTTGGGGATGGTCGTGGCTGTTGCGGAGGAAGAGTATAAGGTTGAAAGAGAACTGGGAAACGAAGACGGTATGCAACAGACTGTGGCTATAGACATTTATATCAAAACTTTCTGTTCGAGAACCTCGCTGGGTGTAAAGACAATGCTCGGCGCTTCGAGTATTGATTAACCTTGCTCACATGAACACCCTGCTGGAGTGTGGCACAGAAGGATATGTTCGGCATATGAACGTTCTTATGTCTGATTCACTTATAGAACTCATCTAAGTTGCAATCTCAGGCTGCTTGTACTATGAATTCCGAGAGTGTCCAAGCACAGATCTAGTACAAGCTTTACAAGGTAGAAAAGAGGAGGCTGTCATCGATAAAATGAAGCGTTCTTCAATAAATTGAATTCAATAAGTAAACTCAGTACTAATGGAATATGTCTGTAGTCCAATTCTGTACCCCAAAAGGCCGAAGAGACACGTACTATGTGTACGGACTTTCTCCCTTCAACCTCTTTGATTATATACTTCTTGTGGTGCACCAGGCAATCTCTCACAATATGGCCCAACCGACATCCATTGATATCCACCTCCACGAAACAACTCCGTGCTTCTTATGAATGCACTCCTTGTAGTTCAACAACTTGTACAGATCCTCAGGCAAGCGCTCGCGGATCCTCAAGTCGACACCAAGCTCCTCCTCAATCCAAGAAAGCAACGGATGGGTAGTGTCGACCTTAGGAGGCTCGCTAACTCTGATCCATCCACATTCCTTCAAGATCCTCCTCGCCGAGACCTGGTGGCGGTCCGCGTCCTTAGAAAGAGGCCTCATTTTGACAGAAAGTGACCTGATACCCGAAACATCTCTCATTCTGGCGTAGACGGCGGTGAGGAACTCGCAAACTTCATCTTTGGGATGAGCCTCCTCGGGAAGTGTCTGGCCGTTCAGGAAAGCAGTCATGAGAGGTTCGAGGTCTTCCTGAGCCCGCGACTGTTTGGACTTTTTCATCGCCCCGCGCAAGCTCCTCGCGGTGTCGTCGGACATGGCAATCTCCACGGAGTCGAGGCCGCGGGTGAACCATCGCAGATGGTTGACGATAGGCAGCACATTCTTGCTGAGTACCTGTTTGTCCCGCCACACCCACCAAGGGAAGTCTCTCAGAAGGACCCGGCGGACGAGGCTGGCGTTGGCCCTGCTGGTGTGGCGGAAGAAGAACTCCAGGTCGCTTTCGGTTGAGATAGAGACCTTGGGCTCGAGCTGGTCTTTCCAACGTGCGTTTGCCTTGGCGGCTTCTCTGTCGGCAGCGGTGCGGACCTTTGACTTGAGCGACTTGGGCTTTCCTCCAGTCTTCTTTGGCGGGGCGGCGGGCGAGACCCAGGCCGTGGTGTACTTTGTATGGCGGCCTGGCCCAAATGCAAACGTGTTTTCTCGATATAGGACTTCAATGGCCTCTTCGGAGATTTTCTTGCACGTAAATATGATGCTGTGGTTGAGTATCTCGCCAGGGGTAGGCTGGCGAGGGCGTACAGGCTCGTGCCTGACGAAGAGGTGACGATACACCTCCAGTCGAATCTCGCATGGGATGTCGAGAAGACCGATGCCGTATGCTTTGGGCTCATGATTGTGGCATGGGACCGAGCCTGCCTCTGCTCTCATCGTCTCTGTCGTGGTAGTGGTCGTAGACATGGCTGCAGGAAGTGGTGCTCTTCGCTTACTTGTTGTAAAATGTTTTTATCCTATGAGACATGTGAATAATTTGCAGAATTTTTAAACCAGAGAGAGAGATTCAGCGATGGCAGGCCCCCTGATACATCCCGGCCGCGTTTTCGGAGATAGAAAGTCACCATTGTGAGCCCGCAAAACTATGAAGCTGTCTCCAACCCGTTTGACCCAAACTTAGTGAGGTTTGACCAGCCGGGTACAAAAGCGATCCATACAAGTACCAGCTTCATACCGTATCAATTATTTATCAGTGGTTGACAGCCGATCAGGTAGATGTTGCACCAAGACTTATTGGTGGTTGAAAGCCAGCTAGATAGGCACGGAGCCGAATCACCACTCGGCCGCTCCCGGGGCCGAACAGGCGGCCGTTTCTCTGCTGGGCTTACTGCCAGCCTGTAAGGAAACGATGAGGCGGCGGCGTCAGCAACGATACAGCGGGGTATTGGTGGGGTAATATGCATTATCGTTTCTTCTTTTCCCACGGGTGCGGCACCCAGAACGGTCACCCTTCACTTTTTTGCCTCACGGTTGATGTTCCCCGAGAGCCAAGAGTCTGTTGACATCTGCACTTTCGTGGGTAGAACTGTGCAAATCGGCTCGGCGTAAGACTATGGACAGCCTGCCTCGGATCCGATTGCCACATTGCTCAAACAACACAGCCTTACTTCCTGTGTGAACCGGGGGGCGATAGATCTACAACTCGGATGAGTCACAATCGAACTCGTCATCCGCTTGGTTATCGACCGCATCCCTGATCTATAATTCATTGGTTACTGCAGCCGAGTGGAAGTACAACTTATTGTTTTCTCGCCCTCTTGAAAATGATAGGCACTCCGAAGAGCGAGTCCAATCGATTGAGATTCCGAGACGGTAACTACAACGCGTCTCTCTAGTGAGCTGCTGATGACGTTGGCTGCGTCCACCACTGATTTTCGCTCCTTCATCCGGGGCTTATAGTCACGGGGCAATGCTTGAAGAGGGTTGCAAGAAGACTTCTTAGTCTCTGCATCGCCCTCTTTTCATCATCTTTGCCACTCAGGCAGCTCTCAGTTACCCACTCGTCAGCGAACTAGCCTGCCTGCTTTTACGCAGCAGTGAAAGACTCACTCAACCCACTCATAACATACAAGGCTGTGCGGCGTACTTCTTTCCTGACTGTGTCATGCATAGTACTTTTCTCTGAGTAATTGTTAGCAGAGGCTTCCTGCTCCGTCGTTGTTGGTTAGGCAGGAACACTTGCGCAGCCTGAACGCGTAGCCTGTCTTGGTTGCCTCCGTTGCTTCAACGTCGTCCGAACTAGTCGTTAAAGTCGCATCAACTGTCCGGTGCCTGGACTACTTGTATAAATACCATCCAAGAGCCTCATACAACCTCTCCCACTAATATCCCAACCGACGTCATTGCAACTTGGTCGCGAGATGATGGACTTGGGCAAAATGGACTTCGCAACGTTGTTCAAAGGCAATTTCTCCGCCATGGCCGAGAACATGACGGGCGGGAAGTCCTACTCAGGCGACAGCAAGAAGATGATGGAGAGCCTTCTGCCCATGCTGGGCGGCCAGTTCAACCCGGTGGTCCGGTCTCTCATGTTCCTTTACCAGATGATCGGGTCTCATTTGGGCATCGACCCGACGCTCATCCTGACTTTGGCGGGCTTTATCTGGGCCGCGAACAGGGTCGCCCGGCAAGTGTACGGTGCCATATTCCGAGTAATCCAGGACAACTTTATGAGTTCGATCCACGTCCAGAGTACCGACGAGATTTACACGCACATGATGAAGTGGCTCGCCCTGCAGCCCCTGATGGCGAGCTCGCGGTCGTTGACCGCGGAAACTGTGAGCAAGACGGCGTGGGAGGAGGAGGAGGAGCTTGAAGCGCTCCAGACGAGGAGGATAGCAGGGAGCGGCGATGGCGAAGCCGAGTATCTCAACTTTTCCAACCAGGAAGCCAAAGCTGTGAGTCCAACAACCCCGCCCATGTTGTCACGGAAGCCCAAATTAACACACTTTTTAGCCTCCAAGATATGTACCGGCGGTTGGTGTACACGGTTTCTGGTTCAGGGGCCGCTACTTCAGACTTCACCGCAAGCAGCAGAATGTCTTCGACGGCCAGGAAGCTTACGGGACGTTTAGGAAGGAAGAAGACCTCATCATCTCCTGTTTCGGCCGGGACCCGGCGCCCATCAAGGAGCTGCTTCGCTTCGTCAAGGAGTTCTACTATTCAGACCACTACGCCCGCACAACCATTAAACGCCCGAGTCCGCAGCCTATGCGCAGGTACGGAGGCCGCTACAACTGGTCTCAGGTGGCCAACCGCCCCGTCCGTCCCATGCGCACCGTCGTTCTCGATCCCAAGCAGAAGGGCCAAGTCCTTGCCGACATGAACGAGTATCTCCATCCGGCCACACCTCGCTGGTATGCTAACCGCGGTATCCCCCTTCGTCGCGGATATCTCTTCTATGGACCCCCGGGAACGGGAAAGACGTCGCTGTCCTTTGCGTTGGCTGGTGTCTTCGGCCTTGACATCTTCGTCATCTCGCTGCTTGAGCCGACGTTGACGGAAGAGGATCTCGGCACGCTGTTCAACTCTCTTCCCCGCCGTTGTGTCGTCCTTCTGGAGGATATCGATACTGCTGGCCTGAGCCGTGGAGACGAAGAAACCGACGATGCCAACGCAGAACCCGAATCCAAAGACGACAAGAACGAAGACGAGGCCGCCAAGGACGGCGACGGCGCTGCCAAGAAGGGAGACCGGCCCAGCAGGAGACAGACGAAAGATGACTGGAAGGTCTCGGATCTCGCCCGGGCGTTGAAGAAGGAGGCCAAGGACGACAAGAAGGGCATCTCCCTCTCGGGCCTCCTCAACGCCATCGACGGCGTCGCCTCGCAGGAGGGCCGCATCCTCGTCATGACGACCAACAAGCCCGAGTCGCTCGACGAAGCCCTCATCCGCCCCGGCCGCGTCGACCTGCAGGTCGGCTTCACCAACGCCACCCCGGCGCAGGCGACGGAGCTGTTCCAGCGCATGTACGAGGCCGACGGCGCGGTGCCCGCCAAGCGCGTCGACGGACACGTCGCGCCGCCCTCGAACCCCGGGCCGAGCATCGTCAAGATGAACGGCGACGCGTCCTCGTCCTCCGCCTCGGGGTCCGGGTCGTCTACCCCTTCGCCTGTGCGGTCTTCGTTCGCACAGGCCAAGGCGGCTGCGGCGGCGGAAAAGGTGGAGGAGAAGCGCTTGTACGATGCCGAGGAGCTTGGTCGGATCGCGGGCGAGTTTGGCGCCCTCATTCCCGACGGGCTGTTCAGCCCGGCTGAGATTCAGGGGTTCTTGCTGAAGCGGAAGAAGGATCCGCGACGGGCGCTAAAGGAGACGGCGCAGTGGGTTGAGGGGATGCGCATGCAGAAGGAGAGCAAGACCAAGGTTCTCAAGGTGCAGTGAGACCCAAATACGTTTTTATGATGGATGTTGGAATTACCGTCCAGTACCATTTCACGCGTCCCCGGCGGGTGGACTATCCTCTTATAATTAGTCGTCTTTTCGTACTGTTTGATAATGATGCATGGGTATTAACAAGATACTCCCGAGGCATAGTCTGTTTTGATTTGCAGAATGAAGACATCAAATTTGGCAATAACAGACGTAAACCTTTGATATTAGATCGTGTTTTGTGTGCCTTGATGTAGACAATGATGCAATAAACATTGTGGTTGGGTGTCTGGTTCGGGTAATCTGTTGATAATGCGAAAAAGGCCGTGACTCATCATAGCGGCGCAGAGGGGTACGCCCCCTCACCTTGAGTCTCATCGACGTGGTACCGCGGAGGCTCCGCCTGCTCGGGCAGCTCGTCTCCTTCATCATAGTACGTCTCGTATCCTTCGCCTTCCTCGCCGTATTCATAGGCCTCTGCATCGTCGTACTCTTCTTCTGCATACCCCTCCTCTGCCTCGCCTTCTCCCATGCCAGGACCAGGAGCGAATCCCTCGTCTTCTTGACCGAAGCCGTCGTCTTCATCGTCTTCGTCCTCGAGACTATCGTCTCCCGCAAGCGACATGAGCTCGTCCTGAGCTCCCTGCTCCGCGTCGGGGGTCTCCTCTCCTGCACCCATAGCAGCCGCAGCCGCAACACTCCGAGGCCCGTTAGCTTTCGTAACGCGGTAGGCCGTCCCTTTCCTCTTCTTCTTGGGCTCCTTGAAACGTCTGCCGTAGAGCACCCGCTTTTCAGCGTCGGTGAGCTCCAGGTCAGGCAGGGGAATATGCACACTCGACGACCCGGGCGGCGGAGTTGTGTCGCGGACGTCAAAGATACCGGCAAAGTCCTCGTCCTTGAGCTTGCGGCCAAACTGGATTGCAATCATCTTGGTCTTCATGATTCCCTTGACCTTCGCCCAAGTGCCCTGGTGGTACCAGCCGCTGTTGTAGATGTCGACCTCTGAGCGCTGCGGTGCCGTGGCGAACATCCTGGCGATCAACGGATCCGTGATGTCGCAAATCTGCCAGACCTTGCCGTCGGTCCAGTAGGATTTTCCGTCGAAAATGTGACTTTCGTGGTTGTCGCCTTGAGGCTGGCGCTGCTCCGTACGCAGGCTGCGGATGGCGTGCCACGTCTCGCCAATGTGGCCAGCCTGCAGCTTGCGCATGTTGAAGATCATGGTCTGGTAGGTCTTGTAGGCGGGATCGGTGCGCGGGTCGATGCCGTACTTGATAATTGCGTCGCGCCAGGGTCCGCCGCGGAACTGGTACCCCACGTAGCCAACGCACCGCTTCATGACGTTGGCATTTCGGACGATGGAGCCGAGTTTGTTCAGCAGGGAGCGGCGCGTCCATATGGGACGTTCCTCCATGGCTTCTTCCATCTTCGCGATGCAGGTGGTCACCTCCTCGTCGGTTCCGTCATATGGCATTTGCGGGCCTGTCGGGATAGGGTACTGATCTGCCTTCAAGAAGTAGCCGATGAGAGTTGGTAGTTGGGTGTTGATGAGCTTCGTTTGTCCGGCGTGGTCCAGCTCGGATCGTACGTAAGGGTTCTGTGAGTAGTTGTAGATGAAGGGGAGCGTCATTGGCGTCCACACTGGTGGTGGGATGATATCCACGTTTGGCCCTTTGTCGACGCCATCGACAAATTGGAAGTTCCTCATTTGAGTGACTGTTACTGGTGTTAGTCTGTTTCCAATATCGCAGACTGCGGGCAGGCTTACTGTCACCGGGCATAACCTGATCCATGAACCTCGAAATGAAAGGAGACTCTTTCAGACTCCAGTGGAAATCTGCCATACCGCGGAACCGGTGAGTGTGCTTGATAACGCCTACGGCCTCCACGTCATAATTGTCGACGTTGTCCTGCATTTTCCGTCGCAGGACTTTCGGATTGTCCAGCCTCGACCTGGAGCAGATCTGCTCCCGTGGTGACCTGGACCGGGACGCATCGGTCATTTCAACCTCACCTTCCCACGGCCCGTCCGTACCCCTCTTACGCTTCCTACCGGTCCGCTTCGGCACGGTCACCTTTAGCACTACGTTGTGACTCGTAGCACTGTGTGACATGATTGGCCTGCGGAAAGGGCTCTCGGGATTGAGATAGAAGGGGATTGTATTCCGTTCAGTGTCGAGGATCTGGCAGGCTGTCAGTTCCGCCCGGCAGGTTGAGCTCCCAGTCACTGCCGAAATCCACGCACATTCTGGAACGACGAGATGCTTCCAAAGGCCTTCTCTGCCCTGTCCAGATTCATGACGATCATTGGAATCTCCACGGCACCCATGGACCGTTTTGGAATGGGAAACCGGGGCGCCGAGTTACTGTCATGTCGATTCTGAGCGGTCGAGGATTCTTCTTGCGGGTCGTGCTCATCTTCCCGGGTATATTCTTCTTCAAGCTTGTCATTCTCTGTGCCGTCATTCGTGTATTCGTCCTCGGTGTCCATGGTGATGTTTTCCCGTGCGGCCGTCTTCTAAGACGCCTCGCCTTGGACTTGACTACGGTTGCCCAGCCGTTTGCTGCGTGAAGATCTTCGATTGGCTGCGGGTGGCTAGAGGTAAAGAAAAGAGGCAGGTAATCTGAGACCGTAAGTCTTACAGCGACTAGCTGGCGAAGGTGGAGTCGCGACTATTTGCGGGTGTCGCCGCGTTGAGCTCAGTGATACGTCGTTTGGTTGGAATTTTACCTGCTGTCCTGAGCAACTGAGATTCTCGATTGATGCACGGTGCGAAAGGTAGCCCGACCTGAGGCAGGAGTAGCATAAATGGCTGAAGGCCGGGAGCGCCAGACAGTGTTTTCACTGTACACACGATTTTGCGTAGGACCGACCTCTTTGCTAGCATGAGAAAAAGGATTACCTAGATACCAACACATCATGAGGCAGAACGACAAAAACAATCCGAGCTACAGAATAAACACTATGCTAAAATGCTACAATGTCAAAATAGGACGAGAACAGGCCGTGTTAGTAAATGTGTGTGTGATTGAAAAATACAGATAAGGAAGGTGTAGTACGCACGCACGCGACTCTATCTCATCCGGATTCACTAGCGACTCTTGTTCCATCAAGACATGGTGTCAGAGGAATGGAGGCTGGCACATTCGCGTTTCAAAACCCTCAGCAGATCAAGTCGTCCCATGTTGAACCCGTTCCCGAAGACCTGGGACGCTCCTGTTCTGTGATAGCTTGGACCCAGGGTGATGTGATGATGCCCACATCGTTTGGGGGCAAGGCCCAAAGAAGGCCCTTGCAGCGGCTGCCAGGAACCTGCAGCACATAAAATACAGTACATTTTTTCATTGGCACGGTACGGGCAACGGTCATGTCTGCAGGTATGCTGCCGACGTAAGGTTGGGGACAGTCCCTGGTTTAGTCGATTCTGTTTTGGGATAATGCCATGTTCTGATGGATATTCACTTTCAGAGACTGATGACTGAGTAAACATCCGCCCTGCGGCTGCGTTATGCGTCAGGAGATGCAGGCTTGCTGTGTACTGATGGGTAGGCACATAGGTACCTATGGAGATCACATGTGGGGGCGATTTGGATGGACGGGACGGGAGCGCAGAAAGCTTCCGGATAAACCCTACTGCCGACAAAAGAAATTGAGCTCCGGGGTCCAGCTTCGCTCGTCCAGTCGCTGTCCGCGACTGTCGACAGGCCATCCACTGCAATGTCGAGCATGGAGTGGTCGCGGGCCTTATCTTACCTAAGGCGATCATAAGCCAATCAGAAGTTGTTGCTTTGGCTGATCGGGCCCGTGCGGAGGTCACGGTCGCAGTCAGGTCCCTTCCAGAGGTGCAATGCCATGCCAGTGCCAATCAGCGAGGTGCCATCCGTCAACACCCCCTTTCCCCATCCGTCCCCTTGCTCCTGCTTGGCTCCCGTCCGTTGCCTGCCTGCGTGAGGTGCTGCTTGCCTGCTGCAACTGCTGGTGTCCTGCTGGTGTCCTACTGGTGTCCTGCTGGCAACTGCTCGATCGTCTTGCAGCGAGCGCCCTGTAAACCGTGATGTGTCCGTCCTCCTGTCCATGAAGATGGGCGTTACAGAGCCTGCTGTCGTTCCCACTCGCCCACTTCAATGCACCCGCACCGGTGACCTCAGCAGCTCCCACAGGCGCGCTCGCTGCAGTCGGGTCCGCTCCTGCAGTTGGGATATCTCCTGGATGTTGGAGCACCTGTCCTGGGCTTGACCAGTGTCGATGCAGAACCTTCCTTGGAAAGGACCTCTTCACAGCCTCGACCTCTCTCCACTCAACCAACCTAACTCATCACTGGGCCTTCCAGGCACTTAACTCCTTGGGTGCGGTAGCTGTTGACAGTTGAGGTGTGGTGTGCTGTGTGTTTGTGTGTTTGTGTGCCCGAGGTAGGTACCTCATTGTGTTTTGCATCCGTCTCTCACCTCTCCAACTTGCCCTAGCGAATGCGTACCTACCACCTACCTTACTTTGCCTTTAACAACACTCTCCAATCTACAGCTCTCGTCCATTGACTTGACCGTTCGAGTATTCTTACATCTGCATCGACGCCTCTCCTCTCTCGTCTGGCTTTCGGGCTTCAATTCAGTAAGGCATCGCTCACCCTGCCCATCATCTCTGCCCGCCTGCTCTCCAACCAAACCCCGGCGTCGAGGCCTGTTCCTGGCTGGCCACCGCGCATCACTGGACCGTCCGTCTCCAGCTGTCGAGTCTCCTGCTGGGCGACGTGCTCTGGGCCGGACAACCCTCTGGCCACTACCACCATACCGTGCCTTGCCGTACCGTGCCTCCTCGACCTTACTTTAATATTTCACCGCCGCCGCTAGCACGTTAGGGGAGACCGGCTGCTGGTCCCGCGTCGTCGTCTCACACTTCACCTGGGCCCCGCAAACAACTTCAGCTTTACCGACGATCCAGAGCATCCCCCAACTTCGTCGCTTCTTGTCCAGAACATCTGGCTTTCTTCCTTTCGCTGCCCGATCATTTCTTCTTCCGCCATTTTTTGATGGGGCACAACCTCGTCGCAACGATCTCTCTCTCCAACCCGCTCCCCTAGCTGCTTCCCCTTGTCTGCCCATCACGAAGCGACGCTATCCTGACAACCCAACCCCAGCCCTTTCGCGAGCGACCGCCCTCCTTCATCGTCTCGTCGACATCGATCTGCCGACGCGCCTGCTACAACCCCCAAAACTCGCCCTTAGCTGAGACGCACGCTCCATTCGCCGCGCATCATCGAATTCATCTCGAGACCGAGGCTACGATAGCCCTTCGATTCCTGCGTCTTTGCACGCCATTTCGACGTCAAACAATTGACTCGATCCGGCCGAATCCAGACTCACCCCTGCTTACCACCACCGAACCCGACCATCCTGCGCCCGCAGCATATATCCTTCTTTGCCTTGGACCACCGTCCATTGCGATTCACTGCTGCTCGCTACACTAGCTGTTGAGTCGGGCGATTCTGTCGCCCCACCGAGAGGGACTTCATCGTGACGTCCAAAATGAAGCGCTTCAGCCAGAGGGTGGTAAGTCACCGTTGCTACCCGGCCCCTGAGTCTCATCATCATACTGGACACCCTATTGACGTCCCAGCATGCCCAGCTCTCGCGCGGCAAAGACAAAGACCCCAATAAGCCCAAGAAGAATAAGGATTCCAAAGATGGGACCGCATCCCCCTCGTCGGTTGGCTCAGGCCGCGATGCAAACCAGTCGCCTAACCCGACTCCCTCATCCTCGACGACAAACCTCTCCGATTCCCGCAACAAGCCGCTGCCGCCTAACAACGCCGGCGCTCACGGCGGAGAACCGAACCAGCCGTCGCCATTGAGCAATCAGCAAGGTGCTGCCCCGGATCGCTTTGGCTCCACGGGAGCGGCCCAAAGTGCTAACGGTGGAGGTTCTCCAGCTCGCCATGGTACCCTACCGCCTACCGTCATCATCAGCCCCAGCGCTCCTGTAAGTTCTCAACTGCCACTGCGAACTCAAAGCTGTTGCTAACCGGATCTTCAGCACGTCCCGCCCCCTGGTGCTGCCGAAACCATGCCACACGATCTCGCGCCTCCGAAAGCGGGCACCAAGTCGCTCATGTTCGATCGCCTCCATCAGACGCCCAAGGACGTGCCCGAGGGCCTCAGAACACCCAAGCGACAGCACTCGTCGAGATTCGATATTTCTGCCCACCGCGAGCTGGAGAAGCTGCCCGGATTTCACGAAGTTCCTCCCAACCGACGCCAAGAGCTCTTCATGCAGAAGATTGACCAGTGCAACGTCATTTTTGACTTCAACGATGCCAGTGGTGACATGAAATCCAAGGAGATCAAGCGACTAGCCCTCCACGAACTGCTCGACTACGTCGCCAATAACCGCCAAGTCATTACGGAGCCAATGTACCCCAGAGTTGTCGAAATGTTCGCCAAGAACCTCTTCCGACCCATTCCGCCCCCAATGAACCCCCAAGGAGAAGCTTTCGATCCGGAGGAGGACGAACCTGTCTTGGAGGTTGCTTGGCCGCACATTCAGGTTGTCTACGAGTTCTTCCTGCGCTTTATCGAGAGCCAGGACTTCAACACCAACATTGCCAAGGCGTACATTGACCATAGCTTCGTGCTGCAGCTGCTCGAGCTGTTTGACTCGGAGGACCCGCGCGAGAGAGATTTCCTCAAGACGACGCTTCACCGTATCTACGGCAAGTTCCTGAACCTGAGATCGTTCATCCGTCGTTCCATCAACAATGTATTCTTCCAATTCACATACGAGACGGAGAGGTTCAACGGTATTGCTGAGTTGCTGGAAATTTTGGGCTCTATTATCAACGGTTTCGCCTTGCCGCTGAAGGAGGAGCACAAGACCTTCTTGACGCGGGTATTGATACCTTTGCACAAAGTGAAGAGTCTCAGCATGTACCACCCACAGCTGGCGTACTGCATTGTCCAGTTCCTTGAGAAGGATGCGTCTCTCACAGAGGAGGCAAGTTTAAGATCCAAGGCTTTGCATAGTCGTGTGCTAACCGGACCAGGTTGTCCTCGGACTGCTCCGCTACTGGCCCAAGGTCAACAGCACAAAAGAGGTTATGTTCCTTAATGAGGTCGAAGACATTTTCGAAGTCATGGACCCAGCCGAATTCGCCAAGGTTCAGGAGCCTCTTTTCCACCAGCTGGCCAAGTCGGTTGCTAGCCCCCACTTTCAGGTTGCCGAGCGTGCTCTTTACTTCTGGAACAATGAGTACTTCTGCAACTTGGTCAGTGATAACGTAGAGATTATTCTGCCCATCATGTTTGCGCCTCTATACGAGAACTCCAAGGGACACTGGAATCGGTGAGTATCACCAGAGCGCATGCGCGACTAGTGCTAACTGACCCTTGCAGTACGATTCACGGCATGGTTTATAACGCCATGAAGCTATTCATGGAAATCAATCCTCAGCTGTTCGACGACTGCTCCCACGATTACACTGAGCAGCAAAACAGCGCTGCAGCCAGAGAAGCCCTCCGTGAAAGAAAGTGGGCGTCAATCACCGATCAGGCCAACCAGAGACGGTCAGCCAACGGTGCCGGCGCTCCGACAACAGGTAGAGCACACGCTGGCTCCCTTTCTCGCGTTGATGAGGTCGACGGAACCGAAGACAACCAGAAGCGATTAGACTCTCTCAAGCTGCAAGATGGCGACCGCAGGGAACGTCGGCATGAGCAACAAGACTCGGTAGGATCAACCCGAAGCCAAACATGATTTTACCCTGTTGCCATTACCCGCCTCTGTCTGGTTGTCGACCTGCGCCTGAGGATTCTCAATACCCCACGAAACTTTGTTTTGCTCTATTCACAACTCACCCTGTCCTGCCCCTCAACGTTGTCTTGCCTTGCGCTCTAATTACTGAATTTCAATCCTTGTCGGAATGTTTGATTGACCAGTGCTCGATATAGGCCCCGGAACAAAACGGCGAGGAGAAAGCCGAGGCGACTGAGGAGTCATGACGTGCCTTGACGTTGTCACCGGATGCTTTGCCTTCAACGGGTTGAAGGATTCCAAACGGGAACATCATGCATGGGCTTAGGGATTCAAGATAACAGCTGGGTGCGCTTCGGGTCAGGAGAGAGAAGACCTCAAGCTGTAGGGATGGGGCCTCGCCGCCCCCGGAACATACTTAATTTTCATGATGTCACTTTTTTGTTTCCTTTCTCCTCTGCAAAGACTCGAACTTGAGCGGGACTTTTGACTACTGGCACAGAGCCGCCCGACCGCTGTTTGTTTAGCTGTCGAGGTGAAAAGAAACGCGGGACTCTTCTCTACTTTTTTCTCCGCGGGAGGACACAAAAACGTATTTTGTCGAAAGAGGGTGGAGACGGAGGACAGGCAAGAGCGGGTGGAAGAAAGAAGGGGGTTGGCCCCGGCGTACAGAGGCGAAACTCGGGAGACAAGCTCCTTTTCTTTCTGCGGCTCTCTCGGATGAACTTGACAAGAAAGTTGCGCCGGAGTGGGCGTCAGGAATGAGGGTTTCTTCCTCCTTGGTTTCTACCTTAGACGATGAATGAGTACAGGCGTCAGACGTCACATTTAGACTTGGGTATGCTGATGGAGGTTTGACGAACGAGGTCGTGATTGACATTATACACTTGTCTTACTACTATTCTAACCTACAGTCTTGCACCAGAGGAGAGAAGACTTCACCATCCGCCTCCTCTGCCTCTGTTATAGCCTCCCCTGCCGCGACCTCTGTACCCACCACCGCCGCGTCCATATTGCGGCTGTTGCTGGTATTGGTTGTGTTGTTGCGGCGGCGGCGGCGGAGGGGCTGGTGCCCCCCAACCGCCCATATGGGGTGGTGGCGGCGGTATACCGGCACCAGGATGCGGAGCACCCCAATTCTGTGGAGGCCCGCTGATGTAGCCTACAGAGGGAGGATGGGTTGGAGGAGGAGGCGGCGGCCATGCTCCTTGGAAGCCTTGAGGCGGCGGAGGGGGTGGGGGGAAGTGTGCGAACCCGCCGGCCGCGGTGGGAGGCGGAGGCGGAGGGTACGGTTGGAAGGCAGGAGGAGTGTGGTGATTAGGGGGAGGAGGTGGCGGCGGCTGCGACTGGCTATAGCCCTTGCCAGGGTCGTCGTTGTACCGGCCGCGGCCGTGGACTGGAAGCGGTGACCTGCTCGAATCGCCGCGGCCTCTTCTCCCACCTCGCTCACGAGACCGGGACCGTGATCGTGATCTGTAGGGGCTCCTCGACCGAGAACGTGATCTTGACCTTGATCGGCTATGGTCTTTCGAGTCGTAGCCGCCCTTGCGTGACGGGCTTTGTCGCCGATCGCGGCTGCGACTTCGGCTGCGGCTCGGACTCCGGCTTCTGGAATCTGGCGAGAGCCTGCGCCTCTTGAATGCGGGGGGCGAGTCGCTTCTACTCGACCGGCCGGGGGAGAAGCTGCGGGAGCGACTCCGCGAGCTAGACCGGCCGCGGCTGCGGCTGCGTCTCTCACCCCCGGGCTTTCCCTTCTTGCGCTGCTTCATCTTCTCGCAGAAGTTGCGCGACCAGCCATAGTATGTTTCTCCCCCAATGACCTCGCCCGTGATCTCGTCGAGGATGACGCGCTCGCCCATCTCGCTCAGGTCTGTCGGCTGCTGGTCGGGCTGCTGGATTGCCGCCGACTTGGAGTAAAGTCTCTCGACGTCCGCAAGAAGGTCCTTGACTGCCTTGGTAAGAGCCTTGTCTGCGTGGCCCGGTGCGAGCTGGAGCGGCTTGATCATGTTGGGATTCATGGGCTTCGTGGAGTTTGGCTCGAGGTGCGGTAGCCAGTTGGCTGCCGGAAGGTCGAACCAGGGCGTGTTGGGGTCTCCATGCATCGAGGGAATCATGTAGGGCGCGTCCTTCGCAGGTTTGGCAGCGAGGTTTAACCCTGCCTGGTTCTGCGCGCCCTCGCTCTCGGCAGCCTTGATGACTTTGCCGCCATGGGGGGCTTCCTTCACCGTCTCCTTCAAGTCTGTGATCGTGTGCGTCGAGAAGTACTTCTGCTGCTCCCAGAGCGACAGGAGATCGTCCAGCTTGCGCATGTGTTTTGGGCAGTTGCGAAAGCTGGCAGCAGCGTGAAAGAGTGGCGGGAGGCTGGGCTGGAGCTCCGTCGCGAAGCGCGCGTCTCTGTCCCGCACAACAGCGTGGTAGAGAACGTCGTTGAGGATGTAGAGAACGTGCAGGCGCTTGCGCCTGGAGGAGGGCTTCGTCTGGTTCTTCGCAGCAGCAGCGGCGGTACCATCATCGCCTGGGAAGGACTTGGAGAGGGCGGCCAGGTATTTGCCAAGGGCGGCGACGCGCGCCGGCGAGGGCGCCAGATTCTTCAAGATCCATCGCTTGCATTTCTAGAGGAGGCAGCAGGAGTTTAGTTGACCTGCGACATGTAGACACGATGGAAATGGTTATGTTTGTGGCAAGAAACATGTAGAAGAGAAGAAAAATGGCGCGGAGAGAGAGGCCGTTTCAAGAGGGCATCAAACCTGAACGTTGGCGGGCGAGCACTGGTGTATCGCATCGTGAAGGAGGGTGTGGAACGTCTCGATCTCAGGCCTCGTGAGGGAGACGGGCTCTTTGCGGAAGAGGAGGGCGCTGAAGGACGCCTTTGCTATTGCCAGCTCGGGTGTTGCCATTGCGATTCAATTCGCATGCCTGCGGACGGGCAGGCAGGTGTGTAGCGAATGTGCTGTTGTGAGGAGGTGACAGGCCGTGTCGGGGATGTTGGGGTTGAAGCTACAAAGTCGGAGCTGTCAGAAAACAGGTGCCGCCGCAAGCTTCAAAGCTGAACGCGCCGCCACACAGCGTATTGCTGTGGCTGAGATCGCTGCTGGAGTCGGCAAGAAGTCGGGGTTCAGCGCGGCTTCTTCCGCAAAGGTGCCAGGGGATCCAGGCCGCCCAGTGCGGATTGCCACGAGGTCACTATCTTAGCGGGCAGCCCTCCGGTTACCCTTGAAGCTAAGATGCGGTACTATCTTCGGCAGGAGTGTGCGCCATGATTCTGGAGGAGTGATGGAGGCAAATTATTGGCGATAGTCCATCGAGGGGCACGTTCTTAGTCATTTATTCAACCAACAGAGCGTTTTGCTGGCTTGAAGCTGTTCGTGCAGCTGGGTTGACGTTATTCGCTTGTGTTGGTGTTGGACAGAAAACCCGCTGACGTAGGGTTGGTGTTCAATGATTCATTTGACACAATCTGCCATCATGACCGCGCCCTAAAGGCACTTTTGCTACAGATACAGAAATGACCGCCGTGGCCCCCCTTCAGAATACATAAGTCCAGACTTGAATTGGTAGAGAGGCGTAAATTCTTTCGTGTCGTGCTCAATGATACAATGCGCGGCCAGAAACGACCAGGTTGTTGATTATACTACACAGGCTCGGGTTCGACCGGGCTGCTTCCACCGCCAAACGTTCCGCGCTACTACGAAAAGCGGTCTCCCTTTGGACTCTTGAACGGTGTACTACTCTCGTATTTGCTCTTCTCGAATACTCTTTGTTGTTCCGTTGTCGGGGCATGTCGGGTCGGGGCGGGGTCGGAGCTGGACTCCTGGCTCGGTGAGCCGGCAGCATCGGTGCGCGGCTCTCCGCCCATGGTGGATGCGGAACCGGGCTGGCTGGGGACGTTGTCGCCGTATTCTATGGACTGCGCCATTTGCTTGCGCTTGCGCTGCTCTTCAAAGCGGGCTGCGCGGTCGGCGTTGATGCTCTGCTTCGCGAAGTAGTAGGCCGTTCCGCCGGCTACAGAAGTCGACGTATTAGCTCCGGTACGAGGACCAAGGTATGCTCAAATAACCACGTACCAGCACAGAGAGAGCCCCATCCGAGCCTGCAAGACACAGAGGTCAGAAGGTCAGCGTGACGGACGACGAGAGATGGTTTGCGACGAGTCAAGCGTACCAGAACGATTTGACCTGGGATCAGGCATGATGTTAGCCATAGACTTGAAACCATATGCGACGGATGGGCTACAACTTACGGTGTTCATGTTTGCGGCAGAATATGGGGTGGACGATCAACTGGACAGATCTTGTCGCAGGGCTGAAGGGTTGGCAGGTTTGTCTGGGACGCAACAGAAAGCAGCGAACGAAGAGAGGGAAAAAAAAGTTGCGCCGTTCGGAGTTGTTTGGATGGAAGATCTAAACCTGGTCAATCGGAGCAGTTGTTCAATGGCCAGCACGCACTGTGGTAAAGTGGGATGGTCTGATAATGGAGCTCCCCGATTGCTTGGCCTTGAGCCGTGCATACGATTTGTGGACCCCGGGCGAGAGCGCAGGACGGCGAGTGCAGAGTGTGGCAGTTGTTGCTCTCAATCCAGTTTAGCCGGCTTGAGGCAGTTGAGCCACAAGGTACGTACTCTTTTCGGAGGAGGCACCATCCACATTAGGTAAGCAGACTAAAGGGTCACGGTCTCACCAACGTTGAAGGGGCACCTTTACTCGAAGCTAGGGAGAAAGAGGATGGCGGATGGACAGTTGGGCCGGAGGGAGGAGGGCAACAACGGCGACGGTAAGAGTGATGTACAGGGGCCGAAGTGTTTACAGCGAGCGGCAGATCAGGCAGTCTGGCGGGTGCTCAGTGGGTAGGCCTAATTTCGGAACAATTAGCGTCCAGGTCTTGCCTCTCCATGCCCGTCAATTATGTGTACTCCGTACGGTACTTGGTGCCCGTGCAGCGTGTGCAGCATGTACGAAGTACCTAGTTTGGAGCAGGTCTTGGGCAGATTCACTCAGGTACCAAGCCAGTGAACCCCGGGAAGCATGCATCTTCTCCCTCAACCCCAACCTTCTCGCAATTACTGGAACCCAGCAAGGTGAGGTACTTGGCGTGGAGGTACCTTGCCCAGGTACTATCCGTCGGTATGTACGAAGAACGCCCAAATTACCTGACATGTCTTTGAAAGCAAAAAGTCGAAAAGCCCCCGCAGCTGGCTCTGGACGACCCTTGTTACTCGCCAAGGGCTGAGAGCAGGAGGAGCCGGAGGGCTGTGGTAGACGACAACCCAAAGAGGGGACGGAGACTCGGCTTGGCAGGGCCATATGTCATTATGGATGTTGCTACATTACCTTAGATAGGACAGCGGGCACGGCGTACGTGGTGTACCTGACGTCGCCGTCGTAATTGAGGGCGGTGTTTGGATGGCGACGTCTCCAAAGGTCCCTCAAACCTTACGTACATGCCACCACGTACCTCCTGGCACCCGCGCAGAAGCCACTCGAGCGTGCGTGTTGTATTGTATCCGTATGTACGCAGCAAGGCATGTAATTAGGCGCAGGCGCATCGGTAGATGGGAACCTGCGTGGTTGTACCTGACGGTAAGGTAAGGTAGGTCAGCCGGTTGCCTGCGAGCAAGGTGCACCGCACCACACCTACACACCCGCACACACTACCTTAGTAGGTACTCCATCCACAGTCCACCACGCCGCCGTCCCAGCAAAACGGCTGGGAATCTTATTGCTCCAAGGGGCCTCTGCAATGCCACTTCGTTGTCAATCGCAACTTTACCACGGATACTACTGCCGCTACCTCACTCGACCACCACCACCACAACAACAGAAAAAAAAAACATTCTGCCCTCCGGGCCCTCTCGCGTCTGCTCCTGATCCACTGCCATTCTGACCATACATCTATGGCCATGCCCGCCTGCACGTCGAGGTAGCTTCGAAACGTCCGCCCAGCATCATTATGCTCCCCAGCCCTCTTGCACGGCCGCTCATCCCACTTCTCACAATCCCTCCGAACAGCCACGCGCATCAAACGCTCGCCTTCGCTGACATACCCTCGCGATCCTCAATTACCCTCCGACAACTTCCACACCATCCCTTGACAAATTAAACACGCCCGACTCTTCTCGTCGTAGCCCGCCGTTGATGGGCTCATGAGGATTCGTTTTGAAGACGTGGGTGTAATGGGTATCAGCACCCTGAGCCCCGCCGTCCAGCTCAACTGTCATCATGCCTCCCCCCGATCAAAATGGGCCTGATGGCTCATCACTCGTTCGTTTCCCAAGTCTTGAAGATCCCCTCTGAGTGCGTGACTGACATGGCTTGCAGAAACCGGTCTCGTCTCTGAGAGCCAAGTTCGAGAACATGAACAAGGGCGAACCTGCGCCTGCGCCTGCCCCCGCGCCTGTCCTTCCATCGGGCCCCTCTCCGCCTCGAACAATCTCACCGGGCCCGAAGCCTGAATTCCTTCGAGATGCAGCCAAATCTACCGAAAGCCTTCCGATACCCCCGAGACCGAGAGAACGTGGCAGCATCTCGACGCCCTCTCTTCCTCCTCCGCTGCACGAGCCCGTCCCTCGATCCCCGGGCCGCTCCCTGGGCATACCTCCCACTCTGAAGCCGGAGCCTGTGAAAGCTCCCTCCGTCATGGTAGAGCCTCCTCAGTCTCCCCCGAAGAATACCATTTCCAGATTCGCGCACGCCGAGACCCCGGCTTTCCTAAATGCTGAGTCCGGCGCATCAACTCCGACAACTCCTACTACTGCGCGGCAGTTCAAGATCCCGAGTCGGCCCCATACCCCCTCTCTCGAGCCGAACCGGCGCTCCCCCAGGCTGTCGGCCTCCCAACCACCCTCTCCCCCGCCTCCGAGGAGATCGGGCGAGATTCGCAGGGACAATAGGCCCGCCGTCCCGCCGCCTATCAACCGTGCTGAAAAGCCGTCCATGCAGTCTCAGCCGAGACCGTCGTTTTTTGCTGATCATGTTGTAACCGCCAACAGAAACAAGCTGAAGCCGGAGACTTCTCCGTTCAGCAGTCCGCCTAGCAGCCCCGAGCCGGCTCCCCCGGTGCTTCCTACGAGGCCAAAGGCGCCTGCCACACATTCGGATCCGCCGCCTCAACACCAACGGGGAAGGACACTGGATGTCGGATTCGCACCCCCGCCTGTACATCACTCGATCATGACGAAGAGGAATCAGCGGGACCAGGAAACGAATGGCTTTGTAAAAGGCCAAATTACGCCTCAAATTACTGGCGAGACCCGTCCTTCTGTACCAGCGCTCCCTGCGAGACCGCATACCACCGCCGAGCCACCCCCACGGCCCCTTTCTATGACTATGAAGCCGCCCCCGCGACCCCCAAGGCCTGGTATCAACACACATCCAGTCTCCGAGGCTCAACCACCGCCTAAACGTATTGTCTCGACCCCTACAACCCATCTTCCGCCACCTACCCGGTTGCCTGGACGTGCGAATACGGTGACTGACAGAACATCAGAGAGGACAACGCCTCGCCCGCCGCCACCGCAACCTCCTGTTGCGCACCCTCCCCAACCAGTGCAACACCCATCGCCGCCGCCGCCGCCAGCCGAGACGACGACCGCTCTCATCCCATCAAGCAATCATTCAAAGGTTGACGTCAATGGCTCAAGTCAGTCCTTCCCGGATCCTTCCAACGTCAACCGGAGGCCCCCCTATATCAAGCAAGGTATGCACGAAATCCAGACCAAGTACGATCCCAGAACATTCGACGTTTGCGGTGACCTGGTTTGCACTACTGGCCACTTGACTCGAGTCTGGAGTTTGCGTGATGGTGAACTCCTTATGAGCTTTGCTCATGGTGAGGGCATCAAGGCTACAGCAATAGCATTCAAACCTGGTAATAATGTGGATGAGGAGGGCGAACGTCTATGGATTGGCAACAACTTCGGCGAGCTAATGGAGGCCGACATTGCAACGCAAAGTGTCATTGCGAACAAGCCGAGTGCTCATGGCCGTCATGAGGTTATCAAAATTTACCGCCACTTCAACGAGTTATGGACACTGGATGAGACGGGCGGACTTCTCGTTTGGGGTCCGGACGAAACCAGCACGCCAAATCTAACGAACAACTCACACCAAGCATTCCGACTACCGAAGGGCCACACCTTCTCTATGATAATCGGAGACGAACTGTGGCATGCGACTGGAAAGGAAATTCGGGTGTTTGCTCCCAGTACAGACGGGCAGACCCAGTTCCAAGTTCTTGTGAGGCCTATGATGCAAGATACTGCTGGAGAAGTTACCTCCGGATGTCAGGTGCGATCGCAACCTGGCAAGGCCTTCTTTGGTCATGCAGACGGCAAGGTGTCGATTTACAATACGCAAGACTTCGCTTGTCTCGGGATTATCAACCTGAGCTCTTGGAAGATCAACTCTATCGCAGGCGTTGGTGATTATTTGTGGGCGGGATTTAACACAGGTAAAGTCTGTGTTTACGACATGGCGACAACGCCGTGGTCTGTCAAGAAAGACTGGCAGGCGCACGACAAGAACCCAGTTGTGAAGCTCGTTTCGGACGCTTCCAGCGCTTACCGAATGGATCGTCATCAGGTAATCTCCCTCGGTGCAGACAACGTGCTTCGCACCTGGGACGGCCTCCTGCAGGATGACTGGCATGAGACGGAAATGAAAAGCATGGACACTCAGTACTGCGAGTTCCAAGATCTCAAGGTGCTATGTATGACCTGGAACGCCGGTGCATCTACGCCCCACAGTCTTCGATATGCGGAAGAGGATGCGGAATTCATCAAGAGTCTCTTACAAGCAAACAGCTCACCTGATATCCTAATTTTCGGGTTCCAGGAGCTAGTTGACTTAGAGGACAAAACTGCTACAGCCAGTAAGTTGCTTTTTCGCCATCTGACGAAACTCTGCTGACAATCCCTAGAACGTTTCTTGAAGGTCAAGAAGAAGGAGGGATCAGACCAGGAGCGGATGAGCCACCAATATCGCGACTGGAGAGACTTCTTGCTGAAGAGCCTCGATGATTACATGCCGCATGATTGTCTATACCACTTGCTGCACACTGCCACTCTTGTTGGCCTGTTCACCTGCATTTTTGTCAAGTCGACGCTTAGAGATCGCGTTCGGAACTTGAGCGCGTCCGAGGTCAAGCGTGGCATGGGCGGCCTCCACGGCAACAAAGGTGCCATTGTTGTCCGTTTTATGGTCGACGACTCCTCACTTTGCTTCATTAATTGCCATTTGGCAGCCGGCCAATCACAGGCCAACAGTCGTCACAACGACGTGGCAGCCATTCTGGAAGCGCAAATTCTCCCCCCTGAGCGAGACCCCAACATGCGTTTGGACAGCTTCGTTGGTGGTGGAGATGGTACAATGATCTTGGATCATGAGCTCTGCCTCCTCAATGGCGATCTCAACTACCGCATCGACACGATGTCCCGCGATACTGTGGTCATCGCTGTCAAGCAAAACAACTTGGCTAAGCTGCTCGAGCGAGACCAGCTCCTGGTGGCAAAGAGGCGGAACCCAGCCTTCAAGCTCCGCGCGTTCGAGGAGATGCCAATCACCTTTGCACCTACGTACAAGTATGATGTCGGCACGGACAACTACGATACTAGCGAGAAAAAGCGTTCGCCAGCCTGGTGCGATCGATTATTGTACCGCGGAGGGGGCAGGATAAAGCAAATCGACTACAAGCGCCACGAGGTCCGCGTATCCGATCATAGGCCCGTCACCGGACGATTCAAGTTCACGGTTAAGAAGATCCAGCCGAAGGCGCGGGCCATGGCTTGGGTCGATTGCGTGTCTAGGTTTGAGGACCTGCGACTGCGTGAACTCAACGACGACAAGTGAGTGCATGTTCTTTTCCCTCACTATCAAGTACCTTGCTAATCGATGTAGGATATCCTATCTGACGGATGTTATTGGTTACGACGCCGCCACTGCCCAGAGCATTCTCAACCCGCAGGGTGAGGCATGAATACACTCTTGCAAATTTCACTATGGGCCATAGCTTTCAATCGCGGGCTACATGATTGATGTGCGGTAGGCATGGTTGACGGACAACTCTCTGGATGCGCATTACGAAAGGAGGGGCTTTACGACCGGGGCATGGAAAAGGTTACGAAGACGGATAGCATGACATACGTTTTGAACGTCCAACAACGAATTGGCATTTGAATGGCGCAGTTTAGACAGAGAAAGATATTGGGATTCGTTTACCCACGACGCAAGCGGGAGGAAGACATACACCCATCCACCCCCCTACCCTACTACCTCTTTTCCAGCCTTGAACAAAGGCCACCGGGAATGTATGCTTTTTTTGTTTTTCAACGAATAACGCGTGCTGGCCACCGAGTAGAGGGACCAGTGACGCCCTCGAAGGATAATAAAAGAAAAGAGACAGAGAAAGAAAGACCCGTGAATGTAACTACAACTTGTTGAGAGCTAAATCGCATCGAGAACGGTGTATTAGCAACGTTGGATAACGAATTCTATTCGTCGGTATTCTTGGTATTGCAGGGCCATGCAGGATGCGTCCCCTGCCGCCCCTGCAGCACCGCCCAAGCGCGAGTCACGGCAAGCCAATACGCGACTGTGCCTTGCATTTTACGCTTGACTGACGTAGATGCTGCATGGGGTGGCGGCGGAATCTTGCTGTTAACCACGACGGCCAACGATTTACCTACAGACAGCTGCAGAGAGCTCTCGGGCAGATCGATCAACTTGACGATTATGGTGTGGGTGGATCTGGCATGCACAACGACAGTCACATTGGTATCCGTCAACACCTATATGGCCCAAATCAAAATATGTATTAACCCCCTTTCTCAGGGTTTTCTTTTTCAAGTCTATAACCCATTTCTCTCTCTCAAAGGGCGAAGGTCTGGAAACCTCCTCCTACTACATCGTTGGGAAGTGAATGACTACAATTCTAGCATTGCGTGCTGTTGGGCCATGTTTTTGTTATTCAGTCTGTGACAAATTTGAAAATCTCCACTCATGCCGTCTATGTTTCCCC
>JABGLZ010000696.1:11221-64841 GCA_014705045.1 Colletotrichum theobromicola | reverse complement strand
CCCCCGCCCCCCCCCCCCCCTCACCTCTGCCTGAACCACCTTGGTGGATGGACTTCAAACAACTCGGCCAAGCCAGGCTTTGGGACACCTTGCAACCGATTCACCCGTGAGAATCAGTGCCGCCTGCCCGCAAAGCTCTTGCCCGTGCACTCCGGGCCTGGACGGAATCGACCAATTGGCCTGGCTTTCCCTCCTGCGAGCGACTCCAACAAAAGGGAAACAACACATCGCACTCGAGCCACAAAGCCGCAAACCCGCGGACATTTGCTGCGCAAAGCTCTCTGGCCACGCACTCCTCCCAATCCAACACGTTCGATGACGAACCATTCCGTCCCTACATTCCAGGGAATTTGCTGATTTCCTGAGTTCTCCAAGAAAACCCATCGTCTGCACTTCGGCTGATGATTTCAATTGTGTCCAAAGTACCAGGCACCCTTGCCCTCGAGCAAGAGCTCGTCCGACCAATCCTCCTCTCTCCTTTCTCCTCTGCCGGCCTCGACCAGACCCCGACCGAACACACCGATTGCATTCCAGTCTTGCGTCTGTTGGCCCAACTATTTCTTTGAAGGTAGCTCCGTGTCTGAGGCTGTCCGCAACGTCGCTCTAAGGACTGCGCAGACGGCAATCGCATGGTGCTAGACTTGTGTCACCTTTTCTGTCGCACATGGGGCAACGGCAAAGGCCGCAAAGGGGATAGATGCTCTCCCGAGCGGATGTTACCGTCAGGCCGCCAGACAGAGATGCTGCAGGTTGCCAAGAAAACTGACCGCGCTTTCGTCCCCGGCCAATGGATCTTCCCAATGTCGAGACGAAAATCATGGTCACGTTTTGAGAGAGTGCCTTGATGCGACAACTCCATTTGCAGCGAATTTCAACGGCACAACTAGAAGGTCCTCCGTCGGAGATGCCAGTATTCATTTCCATCCCTTGCGCAATTGCATTTTCCACCTTCGCCGCCACGTGGCTGCTGGCCTTGCATTATTGCTCCTTTCAACCGCCGTTAGCACGTCAGCGTCAATGTTCGAGCATGACGTCCACACACCTGCCCAACGCAACTTCACCTCGACAGCGTTTGCCATCAGGACCTTGAGATCGAGGGCGAGGCCATCATGGTGCTGTTTACTGATAAATAGGGACATCGAACATGTTCGCTAATGAAGTGCACGCGCCACATTGGCTCCGATGGACACCGAAACCTTCAGAACAGGTTGATGACGGCATGCACGTCGTCGTCGTCGGACAGGACGGGAACGAACTGGCCAAACTACTGCATCACGCCCACATCGATCGAATAATGGGCCATGGCGACTTTGTTGAACTTGCTGAACTGGCTCACAATATTTAGCATCACCCCTGTTGCCGAACAGACGCGCCATTATCGAGACTCATGGAGTAGTCGCCAATACTTTGAACTACGTCGGTGCTCATAATCGAGTTCATGTGCTGAGTTAATCACCGCTCCACTGATAAGCGTCTTCGGCCGAGGTTTGGACACAATCTTCCTGATTCACATCCCCGTCTGCCTCATCACTCCGGCAAACCGCGACTCCCCTAAGTTCTCTTTAGAGCGATTGTCCGGCTGAGAGACCTTCGACTCTCCACTGCAATTCTGAGGGCTCTCCTGAGGATATCATCGAAGCAGCCAGCCCCCATTCCTGTCCATTTCGTAGGTCATCTCTGGTGGCCGCGGGCCAGTATTGGGTACGATTCTTGAGCCTCAGCATTTCACGATGTCGGTCCTCGCTCCCGGTGCTTCCTTATGACGGCCGATGCGACTGAGAATACCGGTCCTGTCGTGTTCATCTCTCACTGGCTGACGGGCGCCTCGCTGGTGCTGGTGATTCTGGTGGAAGCGACCGCTGCAGTAACGATTTTTTTAGTAGTTGATCAGCTGGGCTCAGGGGTACGGGGACTCATGATGACGTTGTTCACCACTCCCGGGCTAAGTCGCCCGATTTACCTGCCGCTGCAGATGTGATCCAATTTGGGAGCCAAATTCAAGTCATTACCACGAATACTGAAAGGCCTTTGCCTCTTGGGACGAAGTTCGTATTGATAAGGGGGATCAGCCTCTAGCTCTGCGGGTGCGGGCGCCTGTTGCCGAATACCGCGAATACTCTCTTTATAACCTTCTTCTCGCGGAGATGCAACAGAGGAGGGGGAAATCTCTTGCTCAATTGTTTTCTGACCATCCTTCCAAAAACACCACCAAACCTCGCACTTTCACAAAACCACCGCCACAATGCCGAAGAAGAAATCCGCCGTTTCCCTCAACCATCAGGTTCGGGAGTACCCACTTCGAAACCGCCTTCAAAAGAATGAAGACGACGAAGTCAAACGTATGTCTTCCTTGACTCTGCCGGCGAACATTGTTGGAGCTCTGCTAAGTATTCTGTCTAGGCGATGGTACCCAGAGCTTGGTGAAGCTCGAGGACGTGGAGAGCGTTCCCGTGAGAGATCCCGGACACATGCGACTTATGATCACGGACGCTGCTGTTGATTCACAGCATGCTTCCGATATTGCCGCTAAACTTGGCAACCTGGGGGCCGTTCTTGCCGATAGCATCTCATCGCAGCTTTAGGAAGGCGCGACACTATCTACCGCAGTCATCGAAGCCAGAACCGGTCGGGAAATTACCATAGATGACTTAGGAAATATTCAGGCGGCTATCCTCGAGGTTCTTCCCAATTGCCAATACACTCTCACCAACCGGCCGATGGGAGGTCCTCCTTTAGCAGCAATGGTCTAGTACCTGGAGGGACAGGTCGTCCTCATGACCGAGTTCTTGATGCACCGAGGTCTGTTCTAGTCCGTTCACTTCTCACTCCCATGCTGACATGGTCTCGCCATAGGATCCTGAATAAGACCAAGACCACTGAAACGCTGACTTGATACCATCCCGTCAAGGCTGGGATTCAAGAACTCAAAATAATTGTTGTCAGCGAGCGGGATCAGAATGTCAAAAGCGGAAGGCTGGAACTATGCAAACTGAGATAACTGGAATGGATCGTGGCTGAGCGGAGGACTCGTTTTCGACGACAATGATGATGACGTTTCTTCGAATAACGGATCATGTTCAACCCGCAAAGGAAGTACGAAGTCAATCTGTAGCGGTTGATACAACTCCGCAATCTCTTGAAGTCTTGGGTCACGAATTCTCCGTCACATATCGCCTCGCACATGTGAAAGCGCAATTTGACACCCAGAGCTCCCGGGTCTTGGACTCCATCCCTCGTCTGATCTTTCGTGTCACTGGCGAGATTCTGCACATTTTCTTCGCCCCGCCATTCAGACAAGCCTTGACGAGTAAATGACCTCATCTACCTGTGATGGTTAACGAACTTAGAGTATGTTGGCGGCTTCGTGATTCGGTGGTAGTGTTTCTAGCAGGAAACATGAAGCACGAGAAGTACCGCTGCGACAACGGTAACCCTTCCCCCCCTTCTGACTTTTCGGTTATGCTTTTCCGTAGCAGCTTACGGTCTGCGGGTATACTTTGCAGACTGTCGTCAGAAGCAAACAAGTTGGTTAACTTGGTTTACGAGAAACATCTGGACCATTTACGGCAACTCGATTGAAACACAAAACTTCAGAAGTGATTGATTAAGGACAGCCAAATTTGACCGATAACACATCTATGCTTGTTAGGTTTAGCGGTCTTTGGGCCTTACTAGAAGCATTTTAGAGGTCAAGCGCACGCCATCCATAGTCTCAAATGCATGCCTCTGTTGCCTTCACGTTTTCAACGGGCGTTCACTCTGACGAGGATGTCAGAGTATCACTCGGTGGATTATTGGCGGCTCTGCTTCCATAATGTCTGCCACCTTCTATAGCTCTCACTCACTTCGTGCCGTTCACGGATGATTACCTTTGCTGTGCGATTCGGAACAAGTGACATCTGGCGCGCGACGAGTTGAAGATCTCCAACGGCGGGGGAAAGGACAGGATGAGAGAAATCCAGAACATACGACGCCGAGGGCATCTCCGCCGGCCGATCGTCCGGTGTATCTTTGTTAAGCCAAGTCATCTTCTCCAGGTAGAGTATTCCCCTGAACATTGCTCATAGTACCAGACCTTGGACGCTGGGCCCTCAACAAAACTACCGGAGCGTAGCCGGAGGTCTCCTGTCTCTAAGCTGCGTTCCTGCCCTTATACTAACCCTCGTACCTGTCCTTAGAAGCCCTCTTACTCTCTGAAGCCTTCCTTCTTTCTAGGAATAACCTTTTGTTAGCTACGAAGAAGCGGACTAATAGCCGAAGGGTATTTGAACGCATAGTCGTGTACGGATCCGTGCGTTAGGATGTGGCTCTCTGTCGGAGTTTTGATCGCGGAAGGGAACGACAGTAATACGATGAGATTGAAGAAATCAGTGTCCAGCAAAAGGGTTACTTATGTCTTGCGCATCCTTCCTCCAGCTGCAGACGTCCATGCCAGCCGAGCGGACAATTCGTGCTACTTCAACCACTCCAATGACTCTTCGGGTCACTCCGGTTGCCAGGCATCGTTCGCTCAGTACTTGAGATGGATGACAGGACCTAGTTCTTCAAGTTTCCAAGTATTTCCGGTGCCGTCCTGCTCAGGTTGAAGCTTTCATTACGATTCAGCCAAACATCATTGTAGGTATTCCAGTGAAACCCATTTTCATGTTCGGAACGCAGGAGAAAAGGTCTTGCGGCATCAACTCATGTCAGGAGTCCAACTTATTACATAGGATATCTCATTTTTAGTTTCACGAATAACAGATTTCTATCACGAATCATCCAAACGGTAAAACTGCCCCTCGTTCATCCACTGTTTTTCCATCAAGGGAACCAGCGTCACAGAGTGCTAAGCAACCCATAGTGAGCTAGTGCCTATAGCTAGATCATGTCCCCAGCTCTCATCTGCGAAAAACGCTGCGCACACGCGTATATTCATCTCTAGCCAGCTGCTGTGATATATCAGAAGGCTTTCTGCTTCCTCATCAACGGTATTTTCAACGCGCACATCATCGCCCGTAAACTAGACACGATAGGCTGGCTACTGACTTGTAGCCTAGCTGACGAAGGGTGGTTCGGCGGCGAGAACAAGGAAACGATGAATATCTCGCGTTGTCAGTGAATAACAGACAGCGCAATAGTCTGGGTACCAGCTGTTTCTTTTTAGCCTGAATGATTGAGACGCCTCTTTCTCTTCTAGACGGCATTACATGAGTTGAATTGAAGGGGGCGTTTGTGATGTGATTCAACAAAAGTTTATCTCGCTTATTGCCCACTGCTGCACTACACCAGACAACCAAAATTTATCAAGCATTCAGAAATCAAGATAAGAGAGCCCGCATTGATTCGGATGGCGCTATTCACAGGTTTATTCATGGTTTCAGGGGATGTGCTCACATTTGGGAGCCTCCAGAAGGAGATTGTGTAGCTAGGTCAATCACAAAGGATGAGACAGCCACTACAGGTGATTTGCGTGAGACTACCATACCAGCGGGGAAGTCTAAAGTGAGATGTCTGTCACGCCTATCCGATGCGAAGGTAAGGGGGCTTGTCGTCAGTTGAGATACACAACACTCATTAGCAACAGTTTCTCAATCTCAACGGTCTGATCCAGGGAATTCGGTCTATATTTTACTTAACTTGCATGTCGAGGTGGGCATTGTAAATGTGTCCGCATGTAAAGGCGAGTTTTGAGACGGCAAGGAGAACCTGAATGTGAGCACTCCCTCGTGTTGCTGTTGATCTGTTGCGTACTGTGTTATTGAACAAGCCTTAGGATCGAGACGTGTTCGGGGCGCAGTACCTCTCCGCAGAAAGTGCCATCCAAGACCCTGAGTGGCGATCATGAAGTGGTCTCGTTTGCATATCTCGGCGGGATTGATGAAGTTGAACTCGTGGCGATGTGACGGGAGACTGCTAGCCCTGAATATACGCCAACGGTGACGCTGAACACTTCGGGTTGCCCAGCGCTGAACCACTTCAAGAAATAAGAAGCGGAAACTTCGTCGAGAGGGGTCTTGAAACGAAGTCTTGAGGCACGATGTCCGGCTGGGCCGAATCCAACCACAGACTCCAAATGCAGACTAGCAAGAGGAACAACCCATAAAACTCGCATGTTTTCATCCTCCTTGCCAGCTTTTTCCGCTCTGAAGTCTTTCCCGTCATCCTAAGCGTCGTCGCTGTCGTCGAAGTAAGACATCTTCGGCCAAGGCGGCATCGCGTGGCGAAATACGCGAACAAGGATCACTGCGCACAAATTTCGCGAACAGAAACCTGTTGATTCCGATCTCAGAAGCATCAGGCCAAACAACAAGCTAATAGTTGACAAGCAAGAAACAGCAAGGCTCTGTTGTGGACGACGGAAGGGGAGGTAACGGCAGACTCGTGGTGACGGGACCCCTGAAGACTCCATTAGGTGCAACTGGATGGCTGCAGCACGGACCCCTGCCGATTTCAGCGCTAAAATCAGCAGGACCTCGCTAGTTACGTACCACCCGCCGATTTTAGCGCTCAAATCGGCAGGTGGTAAAATCGGCAGGTGCTGAAGCCTGAAGGTCCCGCCGTTCAGGGCAGGCAGCAGCGTCACGGCTGGGTCCCCTTCAGTGTCTGTTTCCTCTTCACCCAAGTGCCACCTGAATCTCGACCTCGAAGGATCATCTCGCACCCGACCTCAGGTCATTTCGACGCCACTCTTTGCATCAATTCCATGCCTCGCAGAATACTTGGTCCGTCCGAATATCTTTATTGACAACGTTGAAACGGGCCAGATGACAGCCTGCGACGACGGACGGGGCATGTACGATCTGCTAGACAGCAAACATGACTGCGTCCGCCATCACTGCGATCCTGTGCCATGCCCTTTTGGACCAGCCGAAGAGAACCAATAGCAGCCCCGCTTTTTCGGTCTGGGTCACCCATCAACTCGCCAAGCTCAACATCAACAAAGCCAACAACGATACCCGCTCCACCGAGGTCGTCTCTGTCACAACAGTGACATCATTCTATTCGAAGTCATCTCGGGAGAGCGGGAGGCCCCCGAAGCCTCGCCGTGGGTACCACTGGCACCGGACTGCCATGAAGATTGTCACAGAGACAAGGCCTCCGCCGCATGCCCTCATAACCGCATCTTAGCAGCAGCGGGTCGTGTTCCCCAGGGAGACAAGACGTCAAACAGCTCACAACGAAGTAACAGCAGATTGAAATAACGCGCAACCCTAACATGCGCATGAGATATGATGCCTCGTTGACTGATGATTGTTACTCCTGATGCCTGACAGCCGCAACCACGCTTGTGCTCAGCCACCCATCAACTTTCTCCTTCTGCCGACGCAACCACCTGAGATGCCGGCTTTCCCCCTTGCGGCCTGTGCCATCCATCTTCGATGGCAGCAGGCCTGGAATTCTGCTTCATGATTGTTAGCATAACTGTTGTTGTCGGCGCGTCGAGGAATCCCAAACGGAACAGGGGCTAGCACCAAGGTCGCTTTAATAACCAAGCCTAGCGCAACATCGGCAACTTCTTCACCAATCTTGTCGCTCGGATCGCCATGATTCACAGCATCCTACAAATGTTGAAAAATGAAACCCCGACATGACGTCTGATAAGTACAGGTAGTCGGAGATACAAAGGCTGCTTACAGCTTTCGCTCTCATGCTCGGCGCATCTTTCAACCATATGCAGCCATCACTCGCCATTCCTTTTCCTATGGCTGAACACAAGGCAAACCAGACATCCATGGAGACAAGCAGCTGTCTTGATACGCTGTGGCCCCCGGTATCCTGCCGACGGCATTGCACATGAAGCGACCCAAGTCGGAGCATACCCTGAACCATTATATCGCATTCAAATGCTCAAACTATCGCTTCCATCCACATGGCCGCTTTGATGCCACGGACTGTCTCATCCACGCGTCTGGAGAATTGGCCCGGCTCGGCGTCTCAGTTGCCGCCACAGTCTGTCATTCCCGCCTATTCGTCCGTGAATGCTGTGACCAGCAACAGCCGTATAAACAGCGGCTACAATTCCTTGCGATGCATTTCTAGAAATGACATCGGTAACCACTGAGCTGCATGCATTCTTTTTGCTTCATTGTCTGGGGCAACAAAGCTTTCGGGATTGAAGCCCTGGAGATTGATGCTCACATTCAGTAAACAGGCCCAAGAGAGTCAAGATACCATCCATGATGGAGCTTCCTCGTCTCTTTTATTTCCAATTCTATACGACTGCTGCACTATCCAGTCATTGCGCCAGATTCAAGGAGCGGAGCAAAGCTTCAGCATCAACAACAGTCATCATCTCCACAGTTGAAGCGTCTAGCCGTGGCGTGCTCATGAAGGCGATTGTGTTTGCTTGGCTTACTCGTCTCGCATCCCACCAAATTACAGGTTTTGCCGTGTACATCGACCAGGCCGCTGCATTCGAACATTTTGTGCAAAAGTGACTTCATCCCAGCCCCGGCCACTGCATTGAAGCGAGTCCGGCAAGAAATCAACACAACCTGCAAATAACGAGATCCAGAAACACTGGAAGTCGGTCAAGTCTCAGATCATCGCGATTCCCCTGGAGCTCGCAAAGGCCGTGATTAGAGGGGCATCCATAACACAAACCGCTTCGCCGGCTGTGTTGTCGTTTATTGCGTTCTGGAGGCACAGGTCCAAGTTGATCTCGAAGCTCGGGCATATCGCGTTGCTTCTGTTTGAGGAGGTAATCACGAACTGCACCTTGGCCATGTGCGATGTGACCATCCAACTGACCTAGACTCACTTTTGGCCAGTTCTCTCTGCCGGCAGGGCTTGGGTACTTCTAGACAGTGGTATTCAGTGACATATATGGCTGCTTCGCCGTTCGAGGGGGTGATATGGCAATAGACGGCGTTGTCTACTCCGACTGCACATGAAAAGATGTCCAGCGTCCCCTACTGCTTTTGCAGATGGTTGATTTCGTCCCTGGCGCCAAGCGCACGTAAATATCATCGTCACTTCAGGCTGCGACGTGTGCAGTCCACAATTAGACGTCTCCGATGATCTCGCCAAATATGATACTGTCCCGTTGCTTCAGTTCATCCAACCTCTGTCGGCATTTTCATGGGAATCAAATCTACCATGCACCTCTGAATTAAAGACAGCGCGAGTCAAATGCGGTTAACTGTGTACATCATGTCACACTTGGCAGTCTGGTACCCGACGCGGACAACAACGAATACTGCCGCCGATGTCATGTTCTCAGGATAGCAAAAAAGGTCCGGAGTCTACATTCTGACTGCGCCGTCAGACATATGAATGCTGACGTTCCAAGTGACAGGTGGTTAAAGGCAGTGGAACTGTTCTTGCCACTGTCCTGGGGTTTGAAGCCATCGGTTCTTGAAGTATTCCCTTGAAAGGAAGTTCTTCGGCAAAGCCAGCGCGGTGCCGGCACGTGCGTTGTTGTTCGTGATTGCACCAGCTTACAGCCTCTCATCTACACACCCAAGCTTCTGTTTCTCGACGAGAAATATGTTCTCTGCATCCTGTTTCACAACACCAAAGCCGTGAAACGTCCCCATACCTGTTTATGCTCTGTGAACCACACGCCGTAGAAGCTGAACCGGTGGGTCTTCGACATGCAATGGTGTCATTCTCCGGTCGAGCTTGGTCTTAGTTTTCTCTGCCTCAAATTCCACCCTACCGCTATTCTAGACTCACATAGAGATCGGTGTTCATTCGCTAAACAATCGACTTTCTCAGGGAGGAATGCCGCCATGAACTCCAGTCCCTCTTGGCCTTTGGTATTCTTGAGATTTTCTCAAGTTCTTGTGAAATTCCGCTCTATTTCTTCAAAATTATGAAAGAGTCCCCCCTTTTCACGCTCACGAAACACCATCAAGCAGCTTTACCAGTCAATTTGAATTATTAAATTGGACAGGTCTTATCAGAAGCTATCTATCTGCATCCTCAGATGCTCTTCTCTTTCGATCTTTCAGCTTTTCCATTCACATCACCATTGATCTTGCAGCCCGACTGTTGCGCGGCCTTCTTATCCGAGTATAAGTCTGCAACCGTCGCCGCTCCTGTTGTCTTCTTTACCGTCCCCTTCATCGCTCCCGCTGCCGATCATGAATACCGCCAGCCTGGCCATGTCACCACGACACAGGGCGGTCATCCTCGATCAATACCCGGCTCGTCAGCGAAAGCTACCCTATTTATGGCAGCTCAGTGCTTTTCTTGCCGCCAAAGGCTTCCAGAAGATTCAAATGTACACTATTGATCTCTTGTACACTTCGCGCTGTTTCTTGAAATCCAAATTACCTGACTCAAACATTTGACGGGTTGCGATCCTTAGTTCATTATCTGGAACTAAACACACAAAGAACAAGGTTTGACTTTGCATTGCCATACATGTCAAACATCCCTTGTCTGTCTCTCCTGGCCTCTAAATACGTCCTCAAGCATACTTTCATCCCAATCTCCCCGGCAGTTTGCAATTTAGAACATGTCGTTGGCTGACATCATCATCCGAAAGCCCGAGGCGTGTAACGAATATGAAAGACGAGTCAACAGGCTCTACAAGCCCCATGACGATTGTACTTATCCACCGAGGGCGCTTCATAGTTGTCACACGAGTTGATTGCCCTTCCCTCCACAGAGGATGCTCGAGATTTATCCCAAAACTACAAGGAAACTGATCAGATCACCCTCTGTGCAACGAAGATACTTCCATGAGTGGCTCACCGTAGTGCTCATGATGAACGATTGAATTCATCTGTACCCGCATAAACCCTGCTTAAAAGGTGATTCAGCCAACAGCCTTTCAGCCTGTAGTTCCTCTGATGCTGTGACTCTTCCTATGCTACCCAAGGAATAATAAGTGTTGCAAATGAGCATGAAAGAGGTATCATGAAGCATTTCTTTTTATCACCTTGAGACCTCCGGTCCTATTTGTCAAATATAGGTTTCCTTGCCACGCATGTCAGAGCTCAATGAAACATTTCACATGCGGACTTATCATATTCTAGTCGTGTATCATTATATATTACATCGAAAAAGCTTGAATGGCCGTTACTTTGCTTCTCATTCTAGACCCAGAGCACTTCATTCAATTTGCAACAACATCCTCCATTCGGTCAAGGTTGTCTTACGCATCGAGCTTTGATATTCAACTTGCGTAGCGCATGACTTGCTCGGGTCCACAATTGTCAGGCTATAGAGGCCCATTTCATCGAGCGAGATGTGTTGACATGGATCGCTGAAAAGACCAAAATTATATATGACTTTGCCAGGAGTTCACGACCACTTGCTGGGTTACTCAACTCCTTGACTCTCCGAGGCTTATGATGAGCGATAGACAACTAATCAGAGATCAGACTGACGTACTTTCCAGCCCTAGGTTGCATTTCAATTGCTTGCGCTTTCTTACCAAGAGGATTTTGAGGGTCCCAAATGGGACTCTCACAGTACCTTGAGAAATGCAACGAAGTGCTTTGGGATGGAACTAAGATTAAGTAGTGGCGGACATGGAGTTGCAGTATGTCAGCATATCAGTCTCACGGAGGCTCTCTATTAACCTAATATCATATTACCTACAGCGTCCAGACTTGTCGACTGGCATTGTAACAGATAACCGAGATCCTGTGCTTCCCTTTTCGTACTGAGATGGCCACGGTGCAGGGCTTCTGCCACCCCTGCTCCAGTACGCGGTGCGCCGGTTATCCAATTCACAGACCCGTGCGTGGCCCACCGCAAGGCAAGTAAACTTGTCAATTTCAATCAATCAATCAATCAATTATGAAGCTATCGCCAGTCAATCAAGTCAATCATGACCCTCAAACTTGATTGATTGCCTTGGGGGGCCCTAGACCCGTGCCCATAGACTTGCCGCATTGATAAAACTGCTGCATTGTTGACCAAGGAATTCATAGTTGGAGAAGCATCATTCAAAGTCACTAAGAATATAATCCTTACAGTTCAGAATGTAGGAGGGTAGCTGTGAACTCTATGAGCCCTTCAAAGAGCAATCTCGCGGAGATAGCGGCCTGCTGAAGTCTATGGATGCTTAACAAAGCATAATAAGCGCGATCTCAAAGTAATTGATTGGCAGAAGCTTCCCTCCAAATAACGTTTGTAGATATAATGATTGTGCAGCATACATGAACATCTCCAAGCATTTATTCATTGATGTGACTTGAACGAAAGATGGGTTCGTGGAATAGTTCCGGGTGGAATTGTCATTCACCATCAAATTGACGTAACCCTGAGGGGCAAAAAGAAGGAATGCTTCTCTCATTCTTATCACACTCTCACTATTTCTGATAATATGATGAATACCTCTCTGTCGTGATACAGTAAGACCGCTGGCTAAACTCTTCCCCCGCTCCTTTCCCGGATTCTCTCCCTCCTAGAACTACCCCACAGGATGGAACAAATATCAGCAAACCCAATGATCAATGACGGGAGGCTGTTAGTCGGTGACTTCGCGAATCGGAAGTGGTGATTTCATATCTGTTCCATTTTAGTCAAGCGGATACTCTGAACTTTCCCTCTTGGAAATAAACTTGACAGCCACGGTAGATGTGCCTAGAAGTTGAAGTCATTGGAGTCCGATGCGCAACTTTCATATTAATACACCTCGTGCACTCGAAGCCTCAATTCTAAGAAGAAAGACTCCTACACAAAAGAGGGAAATAAACCACTAATTCTTGAAATTACAGGAACTGACCAACATCGTTATATCATTAAGAAAAGAGACATTCCAAAAGCAACGTCATTTATGACTCGTGGTGGGGGACCTGGCTATATGAACTGGAAGCTCCGACGAGATCAGAACATGGATAACAAATGATCGGGTGATCGTGGGCTTCTCTTTTGCAAGTGATGTGTTTGAAAACATGCGTCGTGCTCAGCAAGCTGTGACAATGCACAAGCAACTTCTTAAACTTGCATATTGAGGGTTGACGCTTGATTGGAATGCTTGGTTGGCGACTTGTGTGTGCACTAGTTGAAGTCACCAGTGCAGGCTGTGGCGGAGATAAATCACCAGAACTCTCATTTCTTATGTCGACTAGATCCAACTCTGAACGCCCATCTGAGGGGCGGTAATAGTGTACAATTGTTTAGTTTAGACATGTAGGCTCGCCCTACACGACGTATGCCCCAGGGAGCGATCTGAGCCTAGCTCTGACGTCGAAAGATAGAACAACAACAACAACAACAACAACAACAACAACAAAGATCCAACTCTGCACGTTCACCGACCGTTGCCTATACCCCCTCTGGCACCCACCAGGGCGCCCCTGAAAGCCGCTGGACACTTAATAGATCTCCCCGGTCGTTCTCTGCCTTCATCTCACTGCTGCCAATGATCATCATTGCCGACGTAAGGATATCATTCATGCCGCTTGTACCTAAGGGTATCACAGAAAGGACTGCAGACCCACTGCAGATCCAGCAAAGGCACCGTTTTCGGCGTCTTCTGGCGCGACTTGGCATTGCGTGTCCTTGATCAGAATTGCAGGGCAGACAAATAGTCCCCTCCGGACTTCGAGGGTTGCTAAGACATTCAAATGGGGTGCACAAAGCGGCGCCATCAACATCAGTGCTACTTACGACGGCTCGGAATAGGGAGTATTCGGCAGGGGATTGAAAACGGAAAACAGAAGCATGTTGCTTTTGCCAATATTAGAAGATTCCACGTGTGAAGAAGCATCGTGCTCATGCTGTCCTCGAAGAAGCATGACAAACAGGCAGATAAGCACTAGATTTGTCGGCTCATTGTCAGATATCCGGCAGATAGCGACAGCTAATTGCGAGACAGAGATTTGGGGCGTCAGAGACTTGTTTGCAGTGTTCACAATGTGCACAGGATCAAGGTCGTTTTCGTCGCGGGAGTCAAACTCGAGCAAGTCTTCAAATCAACGTGTTCATCATACGCTTAATTATGTTCGCAGGATGAGGATAAAGACTGGGGGAAAAGAGACTTTATAGACGGTCATTGTCAGCAGCAGTATTGACAGTGAAACTCGGAATGTACTTCTCGTGGTAGGGTCAGCAACAATCCCAGCAGCAATCCCGGCGACGACATGGAGATATCACTCTGGGGTTGCAGATCAGTACGGCATCAAATACGCTCAACCGAGGCATTGTTACTTCCTTTTCTGCCCTGATCATCAGCAGATTCTATTCATCTTCAATATCGAAAAACCATGAAGGCAATCTTTCGAGCCCGAGATCTTCACACAGCCCACGACATAGAACTTTCATATAAGGTAGCTATTATTTCAGCCGTTTGGCTTTTGTTTATAACCGACCCTCTCCATCCATCTTCACTAGAATACCTTCAACAAGAAAGGTAGCCTCGGGGTAATGACGCCCCTCTCGTGTGCCCTCTTCTTCATCATGGCTCTGCCCTCAGCTGAGAAAACGCCACTGACGCACGCGAACCCAAGTGACTCACTGTTGTAGACCGAACTGCCCTTTCTCCGATCGGTTCCGGTCACGGTCGTGCTTCACATCTGTAGAGATACTGGAGACAGCGGCATGTAACAACAGATCATCACCTACATCGCTGCCTCACGCGATAAGGGGCACGTCAAGTTCTTCCGAGGCGATCATGTCCGAGAGCTTCCTTCGAGGTGATCCAGGGCGCCTCAATAGATTCCTCGAAGTAGACCCAGGGATCACGAGCCAGTACCGTCAGTACGTCAAGCATGCTGCTTGCATAGCGTCATCCCAAAGAAGGGGGAGTGATAGCCTCCTCAACGGCAGCCTATCGGAGGGTGTGAGCGCCTCGTTCTCGCACGTGGGTGCGGAATGAACGACCCCGTATTCAAAAACCCTATCGACAGACGCCTCTTGGGTGTCGTCTTCACATGGCAGCACATGGACCGAGCAGTTGTCGACCAAGATTTTGGTGGCAACGCTTAGGACGATGCAACGAAGTCATGGATGTCGATGTTCACATCAGCCAGCGCCTAGAACACTTCTGCCCCGACAGCCATATTGAAATATATGTCCACTCCCATCGTGAAGATCTTCACCACTTGGGCGTCGCGCTCTATCTGGACGTGGTCAGTTGCCTATCGCGCTCGATGCTGTCAACACTCTAAAGGCTGTTGTGTTGTAATGGCTGCTTGGTGAGACTCTGATGGATGATAATGTCCAAAACGTTGTCGTCCACCCGCGGGCTGAAGATTGTCGGAGTTGGGCTGGATCTGGTCTTTCCGTTCAGCAACTGCATGCCGAGCCAGCCGTCATGCTGCCCGTGTAGTACGCCGGGCTCGGTCGGAAGGTCAGTCGAGCATTTGAGGTCGTAGCGTGCCCGGATTCCCGACGCCGTCGAGCATGCGGAGATCGACATTGCGGGCGTTGGGCTTTGAGATGTTGTTGCAGATATGGAAGTCGACACTCTTGGCGAGGGGGAGGCGTCGGCGGCCTGGTGCTGCTTGGGAGAATCAGAAGCTATTCCTCTTCCGCGCACATTGACTGGCGGTAACCGTCCGGAGTCGAGCGGCAACCGCTGCAACAGAAAAGCAGGTGCTATGTTAGCCAAAAGGATGCTTTTGAGCAAGAGAGAGAGTGGGGCATAAGCGATGATGTGCAAGGCACGAGTCTCCTTTCTTGTCAACAAATGTGTCATCTTGCGCATTTGCCCCCACAGTTGCCTTAAAGATCACTCACCTTCGCATTAAATTGCGCTTCTTGAAGCCAAGAGCACTGGTGACTGAAGCCGCGCCTATGTTCATGCTATGATTAAGACGCAGTACTCAACAGGCGCTGTAGCAGGCAGCTTGGAAGGGGGAAGCCAGTCAGCAAGCCATTATCTTCTTTCAACAACAAGCATGGGCTGCGCTAGGGGTTGACATTGAGATACTTCTCCCATTGGGTCAGAGTGAGAAATCCTGCACGTTTCTGATAACAACAAGTGAGAAAAGCCTGGGCGACAATATAACGGGAGGATTCAAATGGCAGGGAATAGTGTGATGTGCCTCGTATGACTAGCCTGCCCAGAGTTCCCAGTATTTTCCTCATTCTCCATGAATTACCGTCGACTTTCACTGTTCTTTAATGGTCATCCAATGGCAAATACGTTGCGGGAGTGAACACCATCGCCGTTTTCACCTGGAAACGAGTTTGGAAGAACGGACAAGAGGCTCAGCTATCGTGCTCATATCGATAGATTGCAACAGAGTGACAGCCGCAATGATTGCCCGCGCCCTTGCATTCGTTGAAATTGTTCTTCCTCGATTGAGCCAAACCTGGCAATGAGTGATGTTCGTCTCGAACAAGCTGCCATCGTGGGGCGTGGGGCTCCGGAGTTCAAGGGCGCAGTATCGGCGGCCCCCATTTCATCAAAGGCTCTTGGTTGTGCTCGTGTTGGAACACAAAAGAAAAAGAAACCTCTAAGGAGGAGAGCTAGGTTCCCTTTTGGGATTCCTTTCGATCCTTCTCGGTACTGATTTCGCTGTGCGACTCAGCCTTGGCTTCCTCCTCGAGTCTCAAGATCGAACTCACCGCAGAGACAATCAGCTCGGGTTCTGTCCAAGCACGCGAGTCAAGGGCGCAGTAGGGTGGCTAGCTTTGCAGCTTTTGGCGATGCAGTCAGTCGTTCCAACGCAAAGAGGTACCATCTTCGGCATGGTTTGGAAAGCACTAATGCAGATCCTGGAGGGTGTGAAGTGTTCGAGTCGAGAGGATGGAGAGAAACGACGGGTGATTTCAGGAGGCTACTGCCACTCCCTGCAGGATGAAAGTATTAGCGGACGAGCTCTTCTTTGCACAGCGGTGTTGGACTTTGGAGTACCACGAGGATGGCGAGGATGGCGAGGATGGCGAAGACGACCTTTGCAACAGATGCAGCGACAATGCAGCGACAAACCCGAGCCACTGGCCTGTAACATCGACTGCGTTTAACTTGTATCTGCCGCTCTGGGCGGAGAAAGGGGTGCATAGGCCGCATGTCTCCCTCCAGAAGATCGGAAGAATGCTCGAGCCATACCATTGCCACGTGGCCGAGAATAACCAGCGAGGTGGCGAGCTTGCGAAATGCTTTGTGTCTTTGTTCGCCCTTCCAATCTCGACCATTTGTCAGTTCTTTGTTGCGAGCAAAGCAGGCTGGCATGGCATGGCTGACCGAATGAGCAGACGAGCCTCCGATTGACCACGGCCCATGGTGCCAGACTCCAGTTGAGGGGTTGATTTTCGCCCCCCCCTGGGAAGACGTCTATGGCATCCTAGTGCCAGTAGTTCGCATCGAATGGACGATCTTAAGGAAATGCAGTCGTAAAAGGAGATGGCGTGGGGGTCCTGGCATCAGGGTTGGGTACCTTGCACTTGGTAATGTACCGGTTGAGCAGGTGGTTGGTGATACTTGAGCGGAATCTATTGGCTAAAAGTCAGTCTTCGGTATCTGGTAGCTTTTGGATTGGGGGTGTCTGGAAGGCGGAAGAAGCTTTTGGAAGGCAGTGGAAACTTGAGTTTGTGGGAAGTCCAAAAGCTCCCACAGTTGAGGTAGCTGTCGGTGTGGCAGCTATTACCTTACCTAAGCTATGGGATTCTCAAAGGTAGGTTACCCAGGCACCTACCTAATGGGGCACTTTCCGTGGCGCGCCTTACTGTGGTGTTAAGGTTGCGATCAGATTGGTATCTGCCCCAGCTGGGGCTACCTTACCTACCGAGGTAGGTACTTTGGGTACATACCGCACTGTACCTAGGTAGGTAGGTACTTACCTTATCCAGGTACCAGCCATCTGAACAACTGTGGCGCCACCTGGCTTCTTCCTCTCTGGATCTTCCGGACTGCCCCCTGCCTGTCCTGTCCGCGTCATCGGCGGGTTTTCTCCCAGTGCTTGCTTCAGTGAGTGGCTTGCGCACGATTTTCCAGCGCACGATTTTGGGCCTACAAATCGTGCGCTTGCTCACTGGACACCCGCGGACCAGCTGCTGATTCTACGGCCTGCACGATGGCTTTCGCATCGATCGATCGTCAGTCTTCCCTTCTCAGGATAATGTAATAACGATCAATTGTTGCTCCGCGGGATAGATCCGGCAACGAGCATGCCTGCTGTCAATTCTTGAGGGTGCCCCGGCCTCTTGGACCTCAGACTACAAGTCCTCATTCGGTAGGGAGACCGGGGATCAACCACCTCACTCGGAGAGGAACGTTCAAAAGCATTCTTGCGGCCGAGGACTAACACCAGAATCGTTGAACTTCCGCTGCGCGACGTTTAGTCCGGCGTCGTGCCTCCAGACACATCTTCAAAGATGCCGCTCTTTCTCCAAGCTGACTTTCCATTTTGAGCTTGTCCGTGGGTTGCTGTCTTTGAATCAATGGTTTGGCTACTTCCCTTATGAATTCTCTCTTTTCCATTGTGCCCTTCTGACGTTTTTGATTTTACTTGATCAAATTGTGCAGCACCGACATCTTTCCCCGCCATAACATTGCGCTTGCCGAGAAATTTTCTCATGGAGAGATAAACATCAAAGGCTGCAGCGACAAATTCGCAAAGCAGTCCTTCATTCAGAGCGAGGCATGCCAGAGATGTCTTCTGGTGGGTTTCGACCATCAATTCATCAAGCTGTCGAACCATGTCTCCAAAGCTGACGCGCGAAATCTTTGCACTGCTGAGGACAAAGATGTGACGACGCAGCATGGCATCAAAGCTTAGTACGTGGGGCAACAGTGGAGTTGGACACCCAGGTCCAGCGGAAAACGCGGTAAGCCGTGAGCGACCGCGGCATCGCAAGCCACTGGCTCGAACCTGTTTTGCCAGGGATGCAGCAAATGAGGAGACACGGTCTGGGGACCAGCTTGTTTAGTCGCAGTGCCATTTTGTTGCTGACCAAATACAAGTTGCCGGGAAAAGGATTGTAGCAGACGACGTCTGGCCGATGCGAGAAGTCTGTTCTCCAAGGCAACTTTGCGGGCTTCGTTGTTTGAGGATGAGGACAACTTCACCTACGTCTCCTTCAGCCTCCTTTCTTCTTGGACCAGGACACTCCTAGATGGCGCCCGCGTGCAAAACGAAAGTCTCTTCGAAGTCGTGGCGGATTCGGCCATTAGCAGGCAGTGTCCGATTGCAGTGGGAGCGGGTTGCAGTGGGAGTGCTGCTGAGACCTGTGCGGTGGCTTCTCGGTACCTTACCTAAGGTACCAGCGGTAGCTACCAATTCTGACTGAGGTCAGGCATGCTACCGGTACGTACCCTTGAAGATGCACCGTTGGAGTGTTACCTTCGCGCCGGGCCGACCCGACCTTGATCAGATCCATGGATCCGTTGAACGCCAGGGATCATCCAAAAGCGGTTAGCGCGATCTTGCTGGAGGCGACGTTGTTTTTCAGTGTTCGTCTTTCAATTGGCAGCAACACCAACAACGAAAACCTCTAATATCCCGGGCGAATTTCTCAATTTTTTGTTGACGGGCTGCCACAGTCGAAATCACACCCGAATCCCATCCTTCACCGAGTCATGACAGTGCGCGGGCCTGCGTGCCTGGAAACGTCGACAGACCGGTCCATGGCCGCGAGGATGACGACGACAACGATCAAACACCACCGAGCCCAGAACTACCCACCCACTTTTCGATGCTCTTGGCCATGTTTTAGAGCGCCGGTCGAACACCCGCGGACGACTGTTAAGATGATGAGGTACAATTGCTTTCAGCTCGCTCCGTTCCCCCCAGCGAAGGCCCAACTAACTGCCTTTTCACCCTCTCGCACTCGGGCAATTCCCGCGCCATGCCGGGTGGTGGCTGATATGCAGCGATTTCGTCGACGAGAAGTACCTTGTCTAGAAGTGCTCACATTTGAGCAAGACCCATTCTGATTTCTGGCCTTGCGCATTTCTACGCTGACCTTGGCCGGTTGACAGGTTGCATGCGAACCATGTTCCCGTCGAAGCACTTGCTGTCACGAAGCCCAGCGGTCAATCTTGACGTATCTACCTGGGCCCCGCGAGTGTCCTCTCTGCGAAGAAGCGCCAGCCCTGCACTCGTTTTTGAATGCGGTGAGTTCTCTTGATGCCCAAACATCGCATGATTCCCGTGCTGACTGCGATGCGGCAGTTCACATGGTATGCGCTGCACGTCTACCGAAGATGTCGAGTCAACCTTTTCCATTCTCCCGAGCCGACATGTCAGCTGGGCCAGCTGCGAAATGTCCCGCCCACGCGCAGGCGAGGCGCGCTGCAAACGCCCAACGCGAAGACCCCCTGCCGAACCCTTGACTCCATCATCGTCGTCGCATCGTCCCCCGCACGGCAACAAAGGGCGTCCTGCCTGATACGACAGTCGACACCCTCGTTCAAGCTCCAACAGGAGCATCTCCTCTTACGGCTCGAATCAGCCCATTATCCTGGCATCGTACCGCGGCATTTTGCAGGCCAGCTGAATTCGGTTTACTACCTCAGGTCAAATCGTGGAATGAAATGCTTGTTCGGTGGAGATCCCCGTTCCTTGCTTGAACTGGACATGTGGCTCAAGTTCTCTTTCTCTAAAGACTGGTTCGAAAAGCAACAATCGAAATGCTTTGGATCACAAACATGCTCCATCTAGTTGCTTGTCTTCATCCCCCCTGCCCATCAAGTTTGGTCCCCGTCGAGCGCCCTTTGCATCTCCATTTCCGACATTCGTCCCTTCCAAAGTCCTACCGTCGAAAACCCACCATCTCAACAGGCTTGCCGACGCTGCCGAGGCCTGGTTCAGCAAGACTTGATGCCCGCGCACGGGAGATGGCGCGTTTCCTCCCTCACATCAACTTCGCCGGCTTCACCGCTCAGTAGTCTCCCTTTCCAACTCCAAAAGGCGCTCGCACTGTCCTCGGTCCCTGTCAACTTGCATTTAGACGTCTCGTCAACACATGCTCTCTCGTATTTTCCAGTGCTCCACCGTCGGCCTTGGTTTCGAGCAACTCGTCGATGACTGTGACCGGGATGTACACGAGGGCAAGTATTCACCCGCTGTCTGACGGACGGGCGAGACAACCGAGCCGCGCACCTTTTGGCCCCCAGCTCACTCGCGCGTTAAATTACGACCCATGCGGGCGGATTGAGCGTGCTTATATTTGGGCCAAGTTGGATGGTTGGACCAGCGGGGAATGGATACTCTGCCCAGAGTATCATCTTCGTTAGCACCCTTAGCTTGACGGTTTTAAAATCCTGTGATGATGAATTATGGGAAAAAGGATGATATAGCAGCTCTCAGCAGTCTCAGAGGCATGCGCTTTTCGGCGGCGTCAGGTGGAATAACTGTGTTTCTTCGAGAGGGCGGACCAGGATGATAGACTGGCATTTCCAACCTCACCGTCTCGTCAAAGTAGCAATGGCTTGATGTAAAAGGCACCGTTAATAATGATGGACAGGAAATCATGGACAAGATAAGATCAGCCCGAAACGAGCGGATCGGGTTAGATTTGATGTTCTGGTGTTCGTCTGGCACACGCGTTCAAGCACTCGAGTAACCAATGCACATGAAACTTGCACTTCGGATTGCGGGCGCATCATCTCCATTGCCATTATACATACATGTACTTTTGCCGTCCAAGACCGAGAAGAGTGTAGTCACTGCGGCACCTCAATAAACCCATTAACCATATGTCTGCTGCACCGTAACATATCAAACCCCAAAGCTCGAGGCCACCTGGCGGCATTGAACCAGTTGGTCGGCACGAGTGCGTATTGCACTGGCCACTCCGTCCAATCCCTGAACAATCTTCTCAAGTTGGACCCGAGTCGCGTTGACCCGTTCAGCAGCGAGGGACAGATGGCCTGTGCTAGCAAAGTCGCTCGGGTCGCTTCCCCGAGCACTCTCTGCTCGCCGCAATCGTTTTCTCGTCTCCTCCACGTGTGCTTTCGTCAGCTTCACAAGGCACCTGAACATGCTCGCTGCACAGAAGATGCTCTCCTTCAAGGTCTCTGAGGATGACACATCTTTCTCGAGAATCTGTATCCGCGACGAGTGCTAATCTCGCAGATGTGTGGTCAGCGCGACAGCGTCGAAAATCCCGCTGCTCGGATCCCCTCCGGCATAGACGCTGGCCGTCAACGTCATGGACGTCTCCCATGGCGAGTGCGGATCCCAGGATAGCAAAGACTCCCAACCATCGGTGTGGCCACCTAGACAAGCGGCGAGGATGTGTCGCCACAGTCCAACATCGACGTGACTTGGAAGTGGTCTCTTCACTATCGCTGCAACGGCGAACAGAATAGCGTGGACACCAGAGTCTGGTCCGCAGCTCTGCTGGGTACATGCGCACTGTTGTATTTGAAGTGTTGATGAGATGTTTGGCAGGTATGCTTCGAAAAACGCCGTCAGAATCTTTTTGATTTTGGTTGTGTGTTCGGCCGACGTCAAGGGATCGAAAATGTCAACAGTCGTTGTGTCTTCGGACGACTGGTCAGCAACGCATAAAGCCCATTCGGTCTCCGTCAGGCGAATTGGCAAAAGCAAAATGTCTGCATTTGCGAGTGTCTCAACGGCATCCGCTTCGGGCTGGTAGTCTCCAGCGAAGGCTGCATCGATTTGTTTGCTCCTAAGATGGGTGTATCGAGGTCCCAGACTGTCGCATATACGGCCCAAGGCAGCGTTGATCCAAACCGCTTCCACATGCGTGGATACGTCTTTGAGTGAGTCAATGCCAGCGCCTTCCATCATTGACATATCGCAGCAAGAACTTGCCACCGATCTCGACACCCGTACTGCCAGGCTCCCGAACGACTGGCGACCGCTGGGGTCTTCGACGCTGCCGAGCTGTGCACTCAAAGGATCTTTGTCAACAGGCTGGCCAAGCGTGAGCTGAAGAAAGAGAGGTTGTAGAGCGGTTTCGAATGATGTGTCGTCTTGATGGCTGTGCAAAGAGGCTCCCTTGGAATCTCCCTCCACGCTGGGAAAGACGATGCTGGCGTTGCTGCTGTCGGTGCCTTGGGGTGGCTCAGGACTGGCAAAGCTGTCGCCGCAATCACCGCCCACAAAGTCGTTGCCGATGGAGTCGTCGAAGTTGTCAAATCTGGAGCTGATACTGGTGAGATCGATGTCTTCTTCTTCGCCGTCCAGACTGATTCTCGAATTCTGTTCCTCAAAGTCGTCGCCTCGTCCGACTTCCGAAATGTCGTACTGCTTGGTGCTTGTGCCTGTGCTGTCGTGAATATCGTCCTGCTCGAAGACGTCTGGGATAGACTTGGCTTCTTGTGCTTGGATGAGCTTTATGGCGCTTTGGACATCGTTCAGGGTGACTCCTTTCGTTCTGGGAGGGCCACGGCGGCGCTCTGATGTTCTGACCTTGACGCAGTCGATCAGCGCCGAGATGCACTGATTCCAGTCTGTCGACACGCTTGTGAGGTGTTGCAAATTGCGGAAGAAATGCTGGCCTGGCTTCTGAACATCGAACGCAATTGCAAAAAGGAAATGCCGTTCGGAAATGCCCCACTCGCTGGCAGCCTTCTCAAGTTTCGGCTTGCAGACGTTTGACAGAGACAGGACGTCGGTTGGCAAGGCCCCTAGAATCAGCTTGAGGGCATGGTCCGGTAGACTTGAGCGGAATTCTGGCGGGCTTATGCGAAAAGGTTCTGCAGCGAGGACTGTCTCTACCTGCCGTAATTGATCATACGAGTGCTCAGGATCAGCAGTGACAGAGGCGATGAAGTCATCAAACGTTTTTTTGAGATGCGGCGGAGCGAAGACTGGATTTTTCGGGTGACTTGGCTGCTCCATGTAGATTGAGAAGCGATAGAGCAGAAGCCAATGGCTGAACAAAGAAATAGGGCGTGGAGTCCAAAAAAAGAAAATGAAGCAGCAAGGAGCATGGGGGTTGGTGAGGGGATGATAGCGTCGGCGTCAGAAAGGTTGTTCAATCGCCTGGTCGTGGTTGCGTGAAGATATGTGGTCGTCCAACATCCGACGATGTTGCTTGGAGAATGGCGTGGCACGACGTTGGAGGGGTGGAAGAGGTGGAAGATGTGGGAGGGTGGTCGAGTGGGACATCAGTCGGCAGTAGTGAGTCCCAGGCGGTAGATACCCGGGCAAAAGGTATCTACCCTAGGTAGGTACCATCAGGTAGAGAGGGTAGGTACCCGCGCAAGGTGCCTCAGGTAAGGTATGCAGGCAGCGTGACTTCCGCTTGACCTGAGTTTCGCAACATTGCAGAAGGGAAAGAGCAGACGGGTGCCTGGCGATTTCCCGTGAGGATGAGTCGTGGGTAGGAACGTTGGAAGGCCTGTGGTGGCTTTTGGAGCAGGGGCAATTGGAAAGCAGCGGCCGCTTAACTTCTTGGGTCCCAAGTCCAAAAACTCCCACGGACATGGTAGCTTTTGAGCTGTGGGAGCTCGAGGTCTTTCGGAAGTCGTTGGGAGCTTCCGCCTTCAACCAGTGAGTGCCTGAGGTCCGGATGGTCATTTGCCAATTGGTAAGTGCTGGTTGGGAAAGACCCGACCCGGGCCTGCACCGCACCCACATGGCAAGCGCAGACGGGAACCCACTTTTAGTGCTGATTTCACATGGGCCCCCATTGCGCAGCGATCAGAGCAGCTTCTATGACGTTAGGTTACTTCCTGTTTTTCATGTCGGGTACCAGCAGGGGAGAAGCTGCGTCTTCAGCCCATGTTACCACAGGGATGCCCAACCATTCAAGGCGCAACCACGACCAAGACGGCGGTTGCATTGCTGTCGCTCTCCATCCACCGCCCAAGGTTTTCCAGCGTGGGCGACGCTGTCTTTGCCATTGATCCCAGCGTCTCTAAATGCTTGACGAATACCGGCGTCACGTATTCACAATTTGGTCTTGACGCCGTGCTGCCGGACACAAACGAAGACTTTCGGGTCCGACTCTCCGCAGTCCAGCCAGTCTGCATCCCTGACTTTGAATCCGTCGTCAGCATCACTGGCACCAGCTGTCTTTGCTAAATGGAACATAAATCTGCATCGAGGCTTGGATAAATGCCTCACATTTACGTAGTCCTGTCATCCCCATTGCTGGACTTGTTCTGAAGTAGATGTCGTGATGTGTGCACGTGGCAACGCGGGCCACAGCATCCTGTAACTACTTTTACTACATATCGAACATCATCTACCAAAGCCAGGACCTGTACGTTCAATCCGATGGAAAGCGATCTTGTCATCATAGTCCTAGCTGCAAAGCCGACCACGATTTGGTCGTGTGTCATCATCAATACGCAATCATGTGGCTTCCACCCCACAGTCAGATTCAAGGAGATGGAGACTGATTCCCGGCCGGAATCGCTGACATGATAGGTGAAATTATAAAAAGGTACGTTCGGAATCTGGCTCGTCGGTCAAGGAGAGTAGGTGTTTGATTCAAAGGTAGCGACTCAAACTGCTTGTTGGTGTGCTTTGGGCCGGGCGGTTTTGCTGAACGGGGGTTGAATCAAGGGGGTTCGAATCCGAAATGGTTGATTGATTGACATATGCCCATTGGTCCGGCGAGTCAAGCGGTTGCGCTGGTTGGAGTGAAAGGGCGAAGGCGATGACCAAAGATGTGGCGCGATGCGGAGGGTGTTGATCCAGGCATCAGAGTTGAAGCTTTCAGTTGCTAGCGCACGATTTCAAGCCTGGATTTCACCTCAGGCCTGGATTTCAGTAGATACCTAAGGTACCTTAGGTTACTTCTGCCAGTACCTACTAAAGCAAGCGCACGATTTCTAGGCGTGGAATCGTGCGCTAGCCACCAAAAAGCAACCGTCGCACGCATCCAGGGCCCACAGTGAAGCTCCCACTCCAAAAGCTCCTGCCGCAAGCAAAAAGGCTCCCACCACACGACGCCAAAAGTTTCCACAGCTTTGAGAGCTTCTGAACGCATTTAGAGCTCTCGCGCATGAAGCATCAATTACCGGGATGAAGACGGCGGCGCGTTCAGGGGCACCCATCTACAAGAGCAAGGTTCCAAAAGTCGTCCTTTGCAGCCACAAAACGTCCCATGCTGGCCACAAGATATAACCCATCAAATCAGCCAATTTGACGCGCGCTGCATTTTTTATCACGAAGAACAGTTTGATGGAAAACATCGGAATGGACGGCGGACAGGTCGGTATAGGAGGCTTGGTGTTACGCATCCATGCTTCGCGGAGATACTCAATAGAAGAGGACAGCGAGGCGAACCCTGCCTCGGACAAGATGTTGGGGATGGCTCGAGATAGGAGCATGGGGTTTGGCCCGTATATATTGAAGCGCAAAGGAGATCTGTGGATACCGCACTTGTCTTGGTTGTCTCTAGAGTCACGTCAGAGTTGGCACATGGAATTGACAATGGAGCTTCGGTCGAAATAAATGAGACCGCAGCATTTTCAAAAAGAAACGCGAAAGCTCAACAACTGTCTCGAGACTTGCAGGTCAATGCATAGGGGGCCTGGCTGATGTTGTCGCTGATGAAATCGTGATCGGCACGGGTTGTTGTCACTGGCCTTTCAAGTCCATATGCAGTACCGCAAGCACAGGAGGAGAAAGCATTCCAGCAAGAAAAGATTGAATCGAGTTGAAGGTACCTACCAAATATGACGATGGCTGGGATGGGCCGGAGAAGCCAAAAGCTCTCATAAGAGTGGGAGATTTTTTCCCCGGGGCTCCACCCCCGCCATGACGCCCCGCCCTCCCCCGTCGCCTCCGCTCAAGTACGCCTCAGTACCTATCCGTACCTACCGAAGGTGACGGGAGCAAGCGCACGATTCCTAAGGTACCTAAAGTAGGCCAAAAACTCTGTGAATCGTGCGCTAGCCACTCAAGCAAACGCCAAGTCCCACATCGACTCCACGTTCTGCACCTCCTTTCCCGAAAGGAAACACTGTTCAGCGCCATTTTGGGATTCTCTGCCTCGAGTTTGCCGGGGCAGGCTGGTCTAAGGTAGAGTGCACTTGAACCCATTTCCCGAATTCGACAAAGCTCGCCTTTGTAAATTCTGAAGTTCCCTGTAAGATTTTCATTGTATGTCCCGTATCTCCATCCACTCTATTCGCGACGGTGCCCTTGCACTCGGTGGACGCGGCTGCAACGTCATCTCGGTGTACTTTAGTGATTGTTCTCGAAGCTCCCTTGCGATGTTCTCCAAGCACCACTGTCCGCCCCGTGAGAAAGTCCAGCTCTGCAGCATTACCTGCTCTCAAGTTTAACTAATTATGCTTGACCTTTTACGACGGAGATCCAAACGCAGCATGACCGTGCGTTTACGTCTGCAGAGGGTTGCAGGATCTCAGCGCACGCTGGACGAGGCGAAAAGAAAGCACCAAGCCATGTGATCGATCAGTGCAGGCCCGCGGAGGATGTGACAGCCAAATTGGATATCCAACTGCATTGTAAGTCTTTGGAAACGAGCTCATCCGTCGGCGATACTCCAAACCAATACACAAGCATGCTGGCTACTGAGCACCGAGTGTCAATCAGGGGGGCCGTCATGCTCACGAAAGTTAGCGCGTGTCTCATCCTTTCTGACTGACCCTCACGCCGTGGCACCTGTTTGTTTTGAAATCTGCCCCCCTTGTGGTGGCTTTTCTGTTTCTCTGCCCTCCTTGGGCAGTGCCACCCTTTTTGATACCTACCAACTTGAACTACTCAGTAAGCAAGCGCACGAATTCCAGGTGTGAAATCGTGCGCTAGCCAATCGAGCTTTCTGTCCTCCTGCCCTCCTTGAGCAGTGCCACCCTTTCGGTACCTACCGAAAATATACGGGGGCTTTCACATCTTCTGCCCTCCCCTTTTTTAGGCAACATCCTTTTTAGTACCTACCGACTTGAACCGCTCTCATAAGTCATAGACATATATTCTCCCAAAAGCTACCATACTCGTACTTGCCGACTTGACATGCATAGATTGGGTACCTGCCTGGACCGCTTTGGTTCCTACCGGTTCGAACGTGCGAGGACTCGTTGAGGAGCAGCAATTTTGGACCAAATCAGGTGCACTGAACAAAAATGTGCGAGGCCCCGCCCTCCGCAATTCACCCAGAGACGGGTGTCGAATAAATTGACAATAGATGTGACCAGTGCGCGTCACTCCCTTGGCAAGATTCATTCTAGATTACAGCTGGACTCTAGGAGTCACTGATCGGCAAGACAAAACCACCATCACATCCTCCGACAGACCGGAATCGTGCCGGAGATGGCCAGGACTTATTCAGGCATACAAGCGGTGCGAAGCTGTCAGACGTGGCAGGATACCAGCTATGGGCAGTATTTAATGCACAATGGCAAAATAAGCCAACTGATGGTTATTGGGACACGCAAGGCAGTGGTGGTCAGGCTCGAAATGCTGTTGTGGTTCCAAACACCCATTCGCATTTGCAGCTGTCGCATGCGCAGTAGGATTTCGTCATTTGCTTGTTGTTAATTGCCATGGGTCATCACTAGGCAAAGATCCGATGCACAAAAGAAAGAAGGCTTGATGCCACCGTCGGCCCGAACACCTGTGTCTGGTGTATGCCCTCCGAAGCCATGGTTGGCCCGGTAAATATTTGGCTCCTGAATTCGGCATCAGCATCCGTCTCCTTCATGATAGCAACATACCATCATCATTCATGGCCTTGAACAGAGAAGTCAGGGATAGAATGGTTCCTGTTGCTGCCACTGAAGACATGCACTGTCATCGCCAAATCATACGACGAGCTTAAAGCTGACCAACGCCTGCCGCTGTACAATCAATCGTTGTCGGCGACCTTTTTCTCAGCAGAAATGTTAATGAACTTGCCAAGGAGATTGCTGGAGTCTGTGCATTCAATGGGCCAGGAGCGAAGCCAATATTGCCGCGTCGAGGTCCGGAGACCTCTCCGACGTCGACGTACATATGAGCAAGCGCACGATTTCTGTCTCTACCTATCGTGCGCTTGCCACTGAGCCAAGAAATCGTGCGCTAGCCACTGAAGCAAGCGCTGAGTCATTTCAATAGTGGGAGATTTTAGTTGGGGGAGCTCTTGGAAGGTAGCGGGAGCTTTTTGTGTACCAGCCCGGCTTGGCCCAGGTGCGCAGCGGTCAGCTACCGATGTGTTGATAAGATAGATAAACCTGGTGCTGCTACGATAAGAGCTACGATAACAGCGACCGCATCCGATGACTAGAGATGGGGCGGAAGGCCCATCATCTTCATCTCCAGTCCAGCCAAGGGCCCAAGAAGCCGACAGTTAGATTCCAATCAGGTGACTCTAGTCCGCTGTTTTTGTGAATGCCCGAGTACAAGCAATGCCGCCACGGCGTCAAGTCCAGCATGTTACAAGGCCTGGTCAGCGATTTATCGAAGGTCTGAGCCGCGCGGAAGGCTTTGAACGTTGCCCAACTTGCGACAATCGGTGCTCACGTACGAAGCATATTCGGAATTTCATGGGATTCTTGCCGTGCAATGCGCGAGTACGCATAGCCTCCCTGTTTCCCGTCTTCCCCAAGAATCTGGAACCTGGATGCTGTGGATGAGGTAAGGTAGGTCAGCTATTTACGGTAGCTTACGTTTTGTCAAGTGGCTCTGGGCGGTGCATCGGTACCTACCTCGGTATCTACCGATTTTAGCGCTGCTCGTTGCCGGTATGTACCCACTGAAGGTCGATGCCGGGAGAGGTACCCAGGGGCGAGCCGTTCAGCTCGAGCATCGGGCTGCACCTCTGCGGCCGGCTGGATTCTCTGGGGAAATGCCACTCCGGCTCTTAGCCTCAAGTGCTGAGTTCGGGAGTCCCAGCGGATTGAGTAGGTAGCGTCATGCATGCAGTGGAGCGAGGCAGACAATTGAAATCGCCATGCTTTTCCTGGAATAACATTCCGCAGATCGCAAAATCATCAAGTGATTTACGTCTGCTCGGAGTCTAAATACAGCTGGAGAACTCGATACAAACTATTCCTCCAGCAAATAAAAGTCAAGCTGCGGCCTCAATATTTTCGTTCGTGGACAGATCGGGTGTGCGCGTGCGCCGCAACGATGGAACCGACAGCGCGCGGCGGCCGAAACAATGTTGCATCCACATACACTCAGTCGATACTGGTGAACTACCGATCAAAGCTGTTGGGACCGGCCGCGGAGTTGAGCAGCCAGTCAGCGCGGAATGAAATGCCGATATGTTTCCCGTAGCATTCGTTGCAAAGCTTCAAGCTCTTCAACCTTTGCTTTTCAGACCTGCCGCACCACATTGAAACTACGCCGCAGATGGCGATTTCCTCCGTCTTGTTCCACGCCGAATTCGGGCCCGGAGGAGTGTATTTTACGATCAAATCGATGAGGCGATCGGCGGGGTAGTCTCGGTGGCCGCAGGTCGGGTTGCCGTCGGGGTTGGTCATGCGTGCCTTGATGGCGCAAACGGGGCACTCGATCGTGGGTTCGAAATGGATGGCGTCGGAGTCATGCTGCTCGGTCGGATGGAGGATTTCAGGGCAGCCCATTGTGTTCTGTCGCTTCGAGATGGATTGGAAGCGACGAAGGCCGCGATTGAGTTGGAAGGAGGTCAGCAGTGAACGTGGCAGCAGATATGGAGAGATTGAAATGGGGGATTTTGCAACGCGCTTGCAGTTCTCAGATGTGCTGCAAAAGACTCCTAGCATGAGGCAGATGGACCAAGGGGGCCTTGTCCGCCGTGTTGGATCAAGCAAACATCTCACGCTGGCTTGGCAATGGCAGCAGACTGGGGGCTTTCTGCTGAGGCTGTGGGGTGGACTTGGGTGATAGGATGAGCAATCGAGGAAGAGGATATTGCTGGCAAGAAAACCTGCCGCGCGGAATGTTTTGCAGGAACAAAGATGATGGGCGCCCATTAGCTGGAGACAAGTCCTCGGTGTGAGGTGCCATATTGGGGCTCCTCAGCGTCTGCAAGCGCACGTTTTCAGGTATGGAAATCGTGCGCTTGCTCACCGAGACTTCAGCCAGCACATTACCTAGCCCGAGGAGCGCATAACTTGTATTATGTTATCAGCTTCAATGGGCGGGGGCCGCCAATCGGTATCTACCACTCGGTACATACCGATTGGGAGCGCCAGGTATGGAACCTTGAGGTCGGTACCTACTCAAAAACTGCACCGAAAGTGGTAGGTACCGAGCGACTGAGCCACTTGCAGCCAGCGCACGATTGCTGATAAAGAACGGGGCCATGATTGCAAGCCGTCACCTGCCAGCTTGTGGGCATACAGATAGGGGCAACACTGACATTACCAGCCCCTGTGTTTGTCGAGGTGATTCAAAGTTCCAACAAACAAACAAACCGTGATGAGAAAGGATCTGCGCATCATGCTCCCTTTTTCAGGCAAAGCAGCCTGGACACCAGTGGTCCGGCGAGGGGCGGGTCAGATTGCGGAGCGGCAGACCCCGGCCGACCACCAACAGTCTCGAAAATTGTAAATGACAGTCAGGTCGACAGCCGGTGAATCAGGTGCAGGGTCAAGTCACCCTGCGTTTGCCGCATGCAGGCAAACAAGCAAACATCTGGGATGACCCCAGCACGTTTGCCAGGCATCCTGGTGTGTACCTTCGTGATGGCCCTCGCTCCACCATTCAACCTCATTGGGTGCACCGTGATGTAAACACACGCCCACGCCCGACGACTTCAATCGCAATGTGCAACGCTCCAGTCTCGCGCGGCGATGCTTCCAATTGCAGACGGTGAGGATCGCACTGCAGTGTTATCTACGCACCTATATAAGGAACTTCAAGTGGCCTGTCTGACTGCCTTGGGAGACTTGGCTGCGGGTCAGCACGGCCGCACACAGCCCGCAGTGAAGAAACTTCCACCGCAGCGTTCCATTTCCTTCGGTGGCTAGCGCACGATTTCAGGCTGAGGAATAGTGCGCTAGCCACGGAGGCGTACCTTGGGCCGTAGGGGCAGGACTGGCTGTATGCCTCTTACCTCCAAGGACTCTCAACGCTGCAGTGTGTGGTGCTGCTCCACTCCCATTCGCCGTCTGCATTTAGGTAACTTCACGAAGCCACGGCACCCCTGCTGACCGACACCGACGCGACTGCTGCGACCAATCGTCTTACATGTTTGGCGTCAATGCCCCACGCCATCTGCCCGCGCAAGCGACTCTACCTACTTCCGCCACTACCACAGGTGAGAAAAAATGAAGCAGCGCCATCGGTCGCGCGAACTTGTCATCCCGGGTCCAAAAACTTCCACAGCTGTGCCGCTAGAGCTGTGGTGGCTTTTGGTAGTTGGCGCTTCTGATGTGGGAGCTTGTGGTGTCACGTGTGCCTGCTGATGTAAGTACGTACTGCTGCCGATTTTGGGCCCAGAATCAGCAGCTGGTCCGCTACCCGCCGATTTTGGGCCTGAATTCGGCAGGTCACTCCACCAGGGTGCACCTTCCGAAAGCTCCCATCTCAAAAGCTACCACAGGCCTGACGCCTTCCAGCAGGAACATGGACCAATCTCCAAAACTTCCCATGCCAAACTTTTGTCTCTTTCGACGAGCCGTTCCTCCTTTCCCTCCCGCACTTTTGTCTCCCGCAGACATAGACCAAGTTGAGGTGCACACGGCGTCGCCCAAGCCCCGAGTCCGAGTGGCAGATTCCGAAACGCAATTCTGCCGGCTGTCTTTCCCTGGTTTGTGTTCGCGCCTCGGCAGGGCCATGGATGCACGATGCGGATGCGCAGACATACCGATCGAAGGATGCTCTACCACAGCCTCATTCCGTCAACTAATACCGAAGAAATGCAAAGACCAGGCCACGGCTCTGGCGTCAAGTCCCCTGATTGCTGTGAAGGAGCTCGTCATGATGAGCAGCTCGCAAGGTTCTTCGTTCCCGCCACACCGCAGATAGGTACGCTTCCCCATCTACTGCTGCCCGCTCGGCCTTTGTTGCAGAAGCTAACCGTTCGGATGACCCGCAGCCATTGCATCATCCAACAGCCCGGCCTGACGTGCAGCCCGCGCCCACGACTTGCATCACCGCCATCCTTCTTCCTATTGCACAGCACCAGCAGCATGCACTCTTCGCCGAGATCCCAGGTGAGCATTATCAGCCATACCATATCATTACTCGATACCGACTAGCATCGTCCCAGATCCATGTGCTCCGCGAGCATACCGCGATAGGCCTCGGCTGGCGTTCTACGCGACCTACGCTCCGCATCTCCTACTTTGCCAGCTTTCGCGTCCTCGGAACAATCATTCGCCCTCTGACGAGGTCTGGAGCCACGCTAACATGAATCTACACGAGCCTCACATGGTATTTGAGCAGCATCTTGTCCAACCTGTCGTGCTTCGCAGCCACGCTCCTGCGACCCGAATACCAACAAAAGTCAACAGCACAAGGACGGGAAGCTTCACCACCTCTCGAGCCAACGAAGAGCCCCCTGAATACGCATCGGTATGGCAGCAAGAAGACACACTGGCGGAACATTGGCGACGTGCGAGTGTGCTGCGCCTGGAACAAAGCGGCCATCTTGAGTGAAGAACGAATCCGCATGCTGTTTTCTCGTCCCTGCGGGCAATGGCACTACATCTGTTGATGTCTCATTTATTCTTGACTGCATATCCCACATCCACCCAAGGTGCATGATCGGCAGCATGGTCAACACCAATACATGAGGCAATTCGGCAAGGTAGTCGAGCCTCGCTCGATGCTTCGGGCATCTCACCCACCGAACACATTGTCTAAACCTGTCCAACTTGATGATAACTTTGCAGAGTACCGCAGTCTCTCATGGCTCAGCCAATGCCTTTTTTCTTGGATTTTCGCGTTCCCGCCAGACAAGGGACCTTCTCGCCCTTATTTGACGTGTATACCCTCTCTTCTGTTGCGTCTGGCCATGCGGTTATCCAAGCAACAAACAACTTTTTCAACTGCAAACGAAGATTTTCCCCGTGCTTGCGCCATATTCCTGTATATTTCTCTTTTCGCCTTGCTCCTGGCTGTCTTGTCTACCCGCCTGTGGCGATTCAAGGGGCTCAGGTGGGGGATGTGTTGTGCAGATGTTGGCAGCTGTGGTAGCAGCGTCACAGCTCAATAGCTTGGCACATTGGCGAAGGCTCCGTTCGATTTGGAAGATCTGTGGCGTTCCAAAAGGCTGGAGGACGCATGCGACCCAGAAGTACGCGGCACATGAGCGGATTATGTCGGAGAGACGCCTCTAGCAGACAGTCTGCTGACCAGCTCGCAGAAAATTAGATACATTTCGGAATAAGTTGGGGCATACTTGGCTCACAAGAGTGCTGGGAGAAGTACCACGCATGTAAGTCTTACACTCGAAACCCTGTGATCTGTGATGTTCGGAAGCATACCTTAGATGGGGTGGCAAGTGCATGAATTCTCCTCGCTTGGAATCCAAGTGGATAGGCGTTGTTCATTCACAGCCATCCAGCCAGTCCAGCATTCACCATGTCTGCGCAAACCCAAGCCAATCTTCCGGCATGTCGCCGTATGGGTACTACGATGGCATTGTCAATGTTCAAGCCATCAACCCGCCGCTCGGCTCCAGCAGCAACCAAAAAAGTTTTGCTGAGCAGCGTATTCGAGTCATTCAATCGGCTGGAGTGCAGGTCACCTTGGGTAAATTGGATCTGGATCAAGCAGGAGTGGCCTTGAACGAGAAGCGGCATGGAGCTAGCGGTGGTGGCTGACAGCAACTTGTAGCGGCAGATATTACCGATTCTGTGAACCTGCAAGAAACGGATCCTTGTCGTTTCGACCTGAATTGCGAAGCTAAGACATGAGACAGCATCAACGAGAATCACAAGAAACCACCAGCTTGAACGTCCCTCGGGTTTTCGAACCTCTCGACAAATCAATCGACACACCGAGAAGCATGTGAGCACTTCAAATCCGCTGGTCGGTTGTTTCTGTATGTTCAAGGCAGGAACCTGGCAGCGGCAGAGGCTCGGGAAAAGGGGGCATGTGGTAAGGTCTCGTCAGAGTACCTGGACAAGCTTACGGCGTGGAGGAATTCGTCACCACGGTAGGAGGGCACGGAAGAGGCCAAGGTAGTGCGATTCTCTCCAAGACAATCTCCAGTCACATCGAGAGGTGCTGGACGCTGCGAAGTTGGAGCTGGAGCGCGTGGATAGCGGGGGACACACGATGACAGCCGCGGAATTTGGATCCAACCATACTGGAACTGTGTCTGGTTGGAATCATGGTTCTACCGCTCCAAATCTACATCGACACAGTCGTCCTTTGTCAAACAGGCCGCGTCACGAAACGACGAACTCGGCGCTGAATATCTGCGAGTGGGCCGACAGAGAGCATGCGGTGGCGTACGACTTCTTGAATAAGACGCGCGTAGGAGATCGAGGACGAAGAGCATGCGTGCACACGACAGTCTCTGCTGACAATGGATGACACTTGTCGACAGAGGGAAGCCAAGAAGCCGCGAAACTTCAGGTCTCGAAGCGGACACATGCCAATACGTTCGCGCAAGAGTCGGTGCGGTGTTCAAGCAAGAGCGCGACTCTGGCCGCGTGATGATGCGGGCAAGAGATGGTTTTGTGACGTTGAGACGAGGGCAGAAGAGGGGAGGCGCTGAGGAGGAGCTTCTGCAGGTTGGAAACCATCTGGAAGAGCTCTGATGGGTCAAAGGACGGAAGAGGGCGCAGACACAGGTTCGACGAGACCATCCAGAGCCGGGCGGACAAGCTACTGGTGGGGACGGCGGTCCTGCGCAGAAGCAACTCCGGGGATTTGAAGTCCTTGAGAGAGCCTCGGCAGGCTACGAGAGCAGTTCGATGATGCATCGCCGCAGAAGGGCATGTAATGTTGAAGAGATGCAAGGTGACTGACAATTGCAGGGGGCTGCCGACCGATGGTCAATCACAGACGAAGACGACGGCGGGCAGATGGAGGTTGTTTGGTGCTTTGGCTGCAGGCTTGGTCAGAAGGTTGGAGTTGATGCTGCTGGCGTACCTTAGTTGACGATATCTCGACTGCTGTCTTCAGGTGTGACATGGTCGGGGTCGACGTGGAGAGGTGTTCAAGTTGAAAGGGACGGTCGGCCAACATGACTGCAGCCGTCTGGCCCCGCATCGATGCATCTTCTGGAGGACTTCCCCTTCATTCCTCAACTTGTATTGGTCAGCCCAGGGGCACGCTGCGGCAGGCACTCATCGGGGCCGGTGGCTGAAGCATGCTGCCACAGACGCGCACGCTGCCCTGCTCATGCCACTGAGCTCATCCACCTAGGTCACAGAGGGTAGCTACTGATTGCAGGGTACCTACTCAGAAAGGTACCTACCCAGACAGGTACCTACCAAGCAGGGCCCACTCATAATGACACGCGACGCGACGCGACACGACGCGTCATGAACGCGCCAGAAATTCAACATCGCCCACTGTTGCACACGGTGCATCACACACTTCCGCCACCTGCAGAGTCAGAAACACCGCAGCGACGCCAACGACCAACGCAAGCCCTTGCAGCTGCGTGGACCTGTTCCGCTGTTCAAGTGGATAGCGGACCGTGGCAATCCCAGCATCAAGGAAGCGCGTCCCTATCGTCGCCAGCGTGCTGGCAGCGACTGACCAGCCACCCAGAGACGATGATCAGCGCACGTCATTTTGACATGTCCGCCACGTCCGCCACGTCCACTCTTCTTCTGTGACGGGAATGAGTAACCGCCCCGGAGAATGCCGAGACAGATCTTCCAGTCCACGAGGCCCTTCCCGGCTCTGATGTAGGTAGAGCGGGAACCCAGTCACCCGGTCAAAGGCTTCGACACTCCGATCCGGTTGCTTGTGGTTGGACTTCATCACCCATCACGGGATCCTTTACTCTGTGCCACAAAGCAATACCTGATCAATTGCGTCCTCCATCTAGTCAGCGTCCAGGTACGCCGGTGACGTTCTCGAGAAGGTAAGTCCCACGTCGACCACTTGATGTCATCCACTGGCATTGTCTGTAGTGCATGTCGCTGATGTTGACTTCCACCCTTCAAGCTGTTGCGACCAGACCCTGCTCTCCCGACCGCCATTGCGCTCATGAACCAATCGAGTCTTCCCACGCTCTCAAACGGTCACCATCTTCCAACCCGTCTCTAATCTCCAACATGCCAACTCCACTGCATCTTCCTCGTCGTCGGTGGGGTTACGCATGGCTTGCAATGTAAACCTACGCCAGACGACCGCACCTCGCTATCGCAGTCTTTCAGGCTACCTGGAGCCTCCAAAATGTCCTGCTGAAGTCAACTGCCATCTCGTCTTGGCTGTCACCGCCTTCTCCAGCGGTATCGACTTCACACTGGACTCTGAAGCCTGCGCCATAAGGCACCTCTGCCTCAACTACAAGGTCCCTGGACAACGAGGGGGGAGCCCGTCGCGCCAGACAAAGCACGAATCCAGGTACCTGCCCCTAAGTCGCCTGAGTCTCCAACCCGCCCCATCCACTCAAATCCAGGGCTCATCTGCCTGTCGGGGTCGTCTCGGCATGTCGGACCCAAGTCGAGGGTGGCGCTGCCTCGATTACAGCAGCCATGCCGGGCCCGTCACGCTTCGTCGTGTCAGTCCAGAACCAGTCGCGTTGGCCCACGGCGTCCGTCGCCACAAATCGTATGGCTAAGCCGCATTGATGGCTCCAAAGCGGCTTGCGGCCGCCACCACTGTGTTACCGAGGCCCTTCTGTGCAATGTCTGCGAAATTCTCGCTTGCTTTCGGCTGACGAAACCGCTATTGGGGTTGTAGCGGCCAGACGGCTGGACTCAGACATGGCAAGGGCGTCGGTCTTGCGCATCAGACCTTCGCACACTTCGTAGGTATGCGAACGTTGTCCAGCTTGATCGCTTCGCAGCTAGCTGCCAAGTCTTGAAGCCTCGTGCCTTCGAGTGGCCTCTCCGAAAAGCATCTTTGGGACTGCAGGAGACAGGCAGACAAGTTTCTCATCGTCACAAGTCGTACGCGAGGTGCTTGTGTATGCGGGCTGTCTGTTTCTTTGCAATCCAACCAAATAGACCGACCATGCTGTAGGGGAAAGCTGTTCGTGGTCGCATTCGAAAACCTCGGCGAAGACTAACTTCCCGTTGGGTCTAATGCAGGTCGTTACTGGGGAGATATCAGATAAGTCCTGTCCGATGGCCGGGCAACGCCACAAACGATGTGCGGGGCATGGGACTTTGACTCACATGGTGATGTATTCTGAAGCCAAATTCGCTCCGAGTGTGACGTCCTAATATCTAACTGCGGCTGCGTCAAATTCTATGTGCAGCCGCGCGTCGCCACTTGCATTCATGTCGGCATCGCAGGCCAAAGGGGGACATGCAATTCTGTCCACGCCAGACTGATGGTGGCAGGATTGAGTATACAAGTGACGGCTGAAATTTCTCGGAGGATCTGGCCCCATGCTTTCCAAACAATCGCAGTTTTTCGAGTTACCGTTCTTGGGATTGATCGTTGCGGGCGTATGTTACGGGTGTCACTTGGGCTACGTGAAAGACCATCTGTTAGCCAGGTTAGGCCATATGATTGACATGCACAATGTCATTGAATTAAACGGCAAGATTTTCATCATGGCGATGTTGATTATGCGCTTCTTGTGGGACCTGGTTCTATGACCAGGTCTTCTGAAGAGACACTTCGCGATAGATGTGCGAAGGTGCCGAGGTGGGAATATAGGCCGTTAAATGGTGTCTCGTCTCGTCGTCTCGTCGTCTCGTGAGGCCCTGAGTGGCAGTTGAGATGATGAAAGGGTCGATAATGAAAGGGTCGAAAGGCACATAACACTGCAGCAGGCGAAAACGTATGCCCACATCATCTTTGTTTAGAACTGTTGGGAAATCAATAACGACTAGGACATGCATGTATTTTTTGGACAAAAGAGAGCGCCGATAACAATGTTGAAGAATACGGGGTGTGACTGAGGTCACTGACAACTGGAGAATGTGCTCGAAGCCCAAGCCTATGCTTGCGGCCGCGATCGAACAGGGAAGGTTTCCAGGGCGGCGGTGCCGTCTTTCAGCTACCATCAACTGAAACGAATGGCTCCAACGATGGCAAGGAACTCTTGCTGCCCAGACTGGTCATTGCCATTCCCTTCCAAGATCCATCGGCTCAAACCTACAATTGCAGGTTGTCGTCATTTTCCTGCTGATACCGCTGTGTCAAAAGGCTGTAAACAGGCACACATTCCTCCAGTGACAGGCGATTCTGCCCGCCCTTACAGGATTCACGCATGAGAGCGAAAGTTTGAGAGTGAGTGACAGTGTTTGAGTAAAAGTAAAAGTTTGAGTAAGGTCAAGGTTCAGGTGAGCGTGAAGGTTAGACTGAGGGCGAGAAAGTCCATAACATCTCTTTCTAACGCATATGAATCAAGGTCTCACATTAATGCTCAACATGGTCAGCACTTTGTACTTTGACCTCTGCTTATGTTTCCTTACGTGGTCCAGCCCCCTGACACCTTCTCATCCCATCCTTCAAACCTTCTCCCTGTTAAAAGACCTCCAGAAAGAAGCAGTAAAAGCCATACGTCTTTAGTTAATACGTTTTGAGATATTATGTCTGTTTACTAGGCGCTGGGTATGACACAACTTAGCTCTACCTGTGTGTCATAGACCTTATCATTATGGTATGTTTCTTGGCCAACCGAGAAGCCCGTTGACGAGGTAGTTGCCCGATCTTGCTACACAATGATACTTGGGGGTGATCGATTGCTATTGTGTCCTTAAATACTGAATAAGTAGCATGATCTCATCCTTTAATGAACTTGGATTCAGAACGCTATTTATGATTCATTCACTTTGATTTCTGAGAAATTCCATGTTATCTTCTGCAGCTTCAATGAAAGCTGTTGTAGTCTTGCATGTGATCCTCGGAGGTGTTGGCAATTTGCAGAGTCTATCTCACCATTAGATGGGTTTCTTACCATATAGCACCTCACTTAAGTCCGGCTTCATACTGCCATCTCTCATCTACTCGGTTCACATGTATTGAGACTGGGATACATCATTCGCCTCAACTCCATGAGTTGTATTTACACCCAACATCTGCGTCGCCAGTTAGTACGGCCGCGTTCCTAAGCCACCTACTCAGGCGCCCTAGCACTTAAGCTCCTTTATGTGCTCTGTCAACATATAATTCCATGCCTTGAAGGACGCTTTGCATAAGATCTTACCTCCGGCTCATACTCGCCGACTTTCAGATGAAAGCTCACAGGCGCTCTTCCAACCGCGTGATGTTGCTAGAAGCTTTCAACATAAGATCTCAAAGATTATCAATAGGATATTTGCACCATCTGTTAAGATCAACCGGATCAATTGTTGAGATTTTGGCCAATGTTTGCCGCGATGCCTGGTTCACTTGATACATATGAGCTGGGTCAATAGACATGTTGTGAAGTTGCCGTCGGTAGATGATTAGTAGCAATAGGCAGACTCAGCCCAAAACAAGCGGAAGTTGATGTCGACGGAGAATCTTGTGGTACTTATTGAACGCTGCGTCTCGTGGAATTAGTCTCTCAAGGCCGCAAGCTGGCCTAAGCCTGGCCCATGAGCTGGCTTCCGAGTCCTGTTTCAATCGGACAGACAGGACAAGGCTTTCTCCGACGACAACCTACCAGAGGTTCCCTTTAGAACTGAAGACGGTCTAGGTGTTAATTACTGTGTGCACTTGTCGCCTGATAGTGGGGCATCGCTTGGCGAGCAGTGGTTCTATTTCCAGCTGGGTTTTGCTCTGACCTGCTACTCATGTTGCCATCTTTGTCTATAAAGAGGGGTGTGGTAGGTGACGTGAATTTGGGCTGGAGACTTGCTCCATGTCATTCAACGGCATGTAAGCCACAGAGCTACGCATGAGATAGCATAGAGCGCAGCCGAGATGCCTTCTTAAGGTGAGAACTGCTTGCCTGTGTTGGAAGCTGCACGCTATCTCCTCTGTTCGACACCGGCTCTCAGTCGGTTGAACTGCCTCGGCACAAGTGTTTGCCGTTATCCGGAACTTCATTCATGCTCCTCATCAGGTCTGCAAGGTAGTAGAAGTTGCGGATTTTCTCATGAGGACGGTTTCAACATAATGCAACTCCAGGATTGAAGTTCTCTAGTATTATAGGTCATATTCACCTAGAAGTCCTGAGTAAAGAAGAGTATGACACGCGGCTATGCGACGTACTGCAGAAAGATGCCTATAGCAGCTGGTCTTTACTATTCAGCCCCTTAGTAGAGACTTGATATGCAATAAATCATTACCCATAGACTTATTAAACCCTTTTAAGTAAGTTATTGCTCGGAACAGGGAGTAACATTGGACATTCTAGCAAGTATGAAGGCCGCCCACCAACTAAAATTACCAACTTAGAGGAAGAAAAGAGGGCCGATATGTCTGACACATGAAGTTCCGCCTGAATGCATAAAGCTCACTTATCCACAAGCTCGCATCTGTCTGAAGCTTCAGTCTTCATTAAAGAGAACGAGGTGAAAGACGGAAGAACATGCCTGGCCGATCAGCATAAAAGAGTAATCCTGGCTAAGAATCGACGCGACAGAGGAGGAAGCTTCATAATTTACTGGTTTGCTATGGTGCTGTCCTGGAGCCAGATTGCATCTCCCCTTTGTGAGTCTTAATTTTAGCGGATGGTGCGTTGACAGGACCATGTCTCAAATGCGTAGTGGGTTGAACTGAACGACGATGCCCCCTTTCTTAGATCCTAGCTCCATTTTGCGACCGCATTTCCCATATCACATACAACGCACATTCTTCTTTGTCTCATCATCAAGGCCAGAAAGTACTCAATCCGTTCAATGGTCTTCTTTGAAGGGTTGGAGGTGAAATCGTCTGCCTGCCCGAGATTCCGCCTGGGAAGCCTCTTCATCTCCTACTGACCATACTTACTGCAACAGAAAGCTCCACTGAACGGATCGCAGGGCTTGAGATAGGTCAGAGTTTAATCAGCAGTATACAGCTTGATCTTTCTTAGGAAGTTCCGATGAAGCTAAACGATCATCAGGATGATATCCGTTTCTTCTTAGGATCTGTCTGCTATCAGCTAAGGGATGTAATTCAGTATGACTATCGCCAGAAATTTCTAGCGCACTAACCACAACTGTTGACGCCACTGAGGCAAGCATTAAACGAGCTCTATGTTCACCCTTGAGAGGCTGACCTCGCCTGAGCCTATACGTCTCAATGACATCCTCCTTGACCTGCGCTTCCCAGCCTCTGCGGTGTTGTACCGCGACTGAATGCGAATATCCTTGACGAAGGGATTTGCCGGTATTGTTTTCGACGGTTGGAGGCGGATGCAGACGAGAGACCGCGACACCATGCCCTCGCAACCTCTCTGATGCTGATGTGAAAGGTAACGCCGAAATGTGCCAGTGGCTCAACTGTTTTTATCTGCTGCAGAGACGATAGAGACAATACCAGTTGGAAGTACAGACCGACGAAATTTGGAACGGTGGTGTAATGTTAGGATTCAACACAATATTGAAGTGCCTCAACTGTGGGCGGCTAATAACATGCTTCACATACATCATTGTTAATATGGCCGGTATGCCTCGGGCTATGATGAGATCGCGAAGTGCCTCCCGTTCTTCCGTCCACACGAGATTAGTGCAACTTGTTCTCGCGCATAGTTGTCTTCGCAATCATCTGCTCTGGCGCGGAGACTGCAGCGACAGCTGGGTCTTAGGAACACACAAGCACCACATCAACGTTCCAAGCTTCCTCTTCGTCACTGCGAGCAAGCGAACTTCTACACCCCTCTCCTCCTTTGAGCAGTATGGCAGCCAGCAAGCAGAAGTTTTCAGGCTGGTAGAGGTTGCGCAACCTGTAATATTGCACCTGCACGGCGGTTTAGGGATCGTACGTGTTTGAGGATTGTACGCTGTTTAAGTCGGCACGTTACTTGGGGTCAAGCTCCACGTGCAAACCCTAGTGGGGAGCGAACTCGTTTAAAGAATATTCACCTCTTAAGGTACTGTGGGCAGACCTGCTGAGCCTTAGTGGGTCACGTGCCTAGACACATGCCGCACAGTACGCGTTGGGGACGCCTGCGCCACCGCCTGCGAAACTGCTCCTTGCCTATGCCTAGACCCACACAGGGGATGCTCAGAGGTGTACCTACGGATACACAAACTTGCATATCGACTTGCACTCTATGCGAAAAGGCCATCCGAAATGAGCAGCTGTCTCGTCCTCAGATTTCAGACGCAGCCACAGATATCTGTGTTGGTGCTGCTGAAGCCAGAAACGTCATAATCAGCAGAGAAAATGGAGACGACCCGGATGCCGCGACGCACTGTGTGAGCCACAAGCCACCAGCCACACCCGGCGAGCCACCCCACTCACTCACCTTACCCAGCCGCAAACGGTGGGCTTTTCGATGCGCGTCTTTCCCAACCATCAACCTAAAGAAGTCAGAGGCAGGCTGGCAGCGTCCTAACAGCTATCATCAAGGGACCAGCCGGCCTAGATGCCTTGGCTTGTGGATCCATGTCAATCACACAATGCTTTTGCGTACTCCCAGCAGCCTGCCCTTGGCTCGGCTCGCCGACCGCACTGCATTCCGCCAGCGGCCACCGACATCATGACACCATGCGCCAGCTCCTGCGAATCAAATCAATCAACTTTAGCCGACTTAGCCTCGGCTATGCCGGTCGGTCTCAATGACTGCGAGGCAGCTCACGACACCAGCCTGAATAACGTCACGTCAGAAGACGGAAAGAGTGGCGCAGGGTTGGGCCACGGTGACCCTGGAGCCGGTGCCGAAGCCGGAGCCGAAGTCGGAGCCAGAGCGGGCACACCTAAGATGACTTCAAGCATTGCTCGCTCTATCGTCGCGTACTAGCTGCCGAAAATGTCGAGGACATTCTGCAGCTCGTGCTGCACGCGTCTGAGCTGATTCTCTGACCGGTTCCCCAGCCAGCGCCAGGCTGCGGTTTTTCTAAGCTGGGAGAATCTCTGTGCTACAGCACCAGATAGCTGATGTTCGTTTCCGTCGTCATTGGACGGGAGATGATGCGGAGAGCTCAAGTTACCTCGTGAAAGTCTGGGTCCATCATGCCCCGTGTCCCCCGGGAATTTCTGTAGCGCAGGTCTGAGAAGAAGCTTGAGGCAGCGAAAGATCACCAAATATACCGCGGCGCTGAGCGGCTGAACCCTCAACGTCATGTTCACGAGGCCAGTCGAGGACGTTGACCGTGCGTGTCCAAAGGGATAAGCCTTTTAGGTAACCAGGAGATGGTGTCTTGGAGATCAAAAAGCACTCCATCACTCAGCTAGGGTGGTTAACACAAGGAGGATATGCCCGCATCCACTCGCAGGCCTGCGCAAGGGGGTCTGCATATGTCGTCCGGGAAGACTTCGGACTTCCGGCTGGCCAGATCCGTGTGTTGGACGCCCTTGGCAGTTCTCTCTAACTGTATTATCTCTAACATCCCAGGGCAGGTCGTCCAAACCGTCGCTCAGCTGCAGTCCGCCACTTCAACCTCAGACGTTACACCGCTGCTGGTGACAGACACGCTAGACGCTGTTCAACTTCCAGCGGAGGGCTTCTTGTCGCGGTAATTCCTCAAAATCAGAGGCGACAGGAGACAAGTAGGCCGGCAGCCTCACGTGCGGAGTTATCCCGATCGACAACCTAATCACCCTGCTAATAAGTTACAAATCTTCAGCCGTTGACAGAGCAAGACGTATAAGACCATGACTCTCAAGATCGGATTTCCATCGAATGGACCAACAGCCTCAATGAACTATGCTGTCGGCGACAACACGTCTCTCATGAACCATGAAACACGTCATCAAGACGAAATCAATCATGCCGCTTCAACAGGAAGGGAGGCGCCATCAAGCAATTGGACTAGGATCCCGTGGCCGATATAGGCGGCGACTTCACAGGCGATAGCCGCGAGTGAGGGCCAAGCTATATCGTCGCAGCTACCGCGTTCATCTCAACCGAAGCCATGTCAGCAAGACGACTGCTGGTCATGGTTTTGGCAAAACTATGACTGGCGCCCACTTCGGCTGTGAGAAGTTCGCCTTCCTTACTTCCCGCAAGATCATGCATGTTTGACGTCCTGCCTCGTCAGGGTAGCCAACCCAGCAAAGGTCTTCGACCTCCAATGAGCGGTTGGCCGGATTTTGGACATGGTCGAGAAAGGCACGCAGGTGGAGATGAACCACGACGAGAAGGCAATCACCACGAAGTCAAGGCTTATTAACTCCGTAACATTGAGATTTCATAAGATATTTAAGTACTAAAGGTAGAGCTTCAGGGCAGTATCGCAAGGACAAAATTAGGGACGGACGGCATCTGCATCTGCATATTTGTGGCCTCCGAGCCGCGGAGGAGGAAATCGGAGTGGGCAAGAACTGGGCAAGGTGGTGACGGGAGAACGACCCTTACTCGCATTGTTTTTGATACCAACAACGGCTAGTATCTCGAGTAACCCGCACATTCACAGGTTCAAGGGCCGTTTAGAGGTTTTCATCAAAATTTGCAGCATTGAAAAGTAGTGCGGTTGTTTGGGTGCAGCTATTGGATTCCCTGGTGTTCTTCGACTTGAAGATTGATCGACTTCGATCTAAGAGTGGGCCGAAAAGGCGGCATTCCGCTGCTTGCCGCGAGTATACTTGCGCCAGACTCAACCCACCTTCTCGCTGCCCAACTAGGCTGGAGACATAGTGTTCAAATGTCAGGGCGTGTGCGTACACACATTGGTCCCTAGGCCTGGAGGTTGGCTCACGCAGCTGCTGTGCGATAAGGCATATGGGGAGGCGCAGTGGAGGCGGCAAAGGCGACTGCTAGCAGGATTGTTGCAAGGGCGTTATTAGAGTTTCTTATAGAGCGTGCTGAATAAGTAGGCGCCTCAGTCACGCGGCTACGGCATTCGTCCTGAGAGACGGCAACGCCGTGTTATAGATTAGGTTTTAAGAAATTTTAGCTAACTGCAGTATAGACGCTTCCTAAGAGTGGCGCCAGCTAGCTAATAGCTAGCTATATAACCCTTTATACGCTTCTAGCTTATAAAGCCCTTAATATACTACCTATAAGGCCTTTAGCGCAGTCTTTAAGCCTAAGTATATAGGCTATAAATTATATATTATATAGCTTATAAAGTGCTTATATAGATATATTTAGTTATAGCTACTAGCTTTATATTATAGAGCTTAATTAGTATTAATTATATAAGCTAAACTTATTTCTTTACTATTTATAAGTAACTTTTAGGCTATATATAACTATAGTTTAAACTAAAATCTCTTCTTCACTTTTATACTTTAATTTAAATAGTAATTATTATAATAAGCTAAGTTAACTATCTTCTTTTAACTATTATAATTTCTATTAGTTTCTTTATTTATCTCTTTAAGCTATCCTCACTCTTTCTACTATACTAAGTTAACCTCTAGCTAGCTATTATAACCTTTACTTAAAACCTCTATTATAATAACCTCTAACTTCCCCCTTTAGCTAATAGCTTATTAGTTATATAATCTCTTATAGATCACTATCTATAAACTTTTATCTTTAGCTCTATTTCCCCTATATACACTTAAGTATACTATCTATTAAATAGTGTTAAGTTTAATTACTATAGAAGTAGACTTTCTCTAACTTTCTAACTTATTTAATAACCCTTATATTTATGTTCTATTATTAAGCTTAGCTATCTTTTTTACTATTTATATTATATTTATAAACGCCTTCTAAAATAAATATCTATTATAATATTTTTAGGAGATATATTTATATTTATTAGTAACGCTTATAATTAGTTAGCTTAGTTAACTTACTAACTATACTACTTTATTAAAATTATTATTAAAGTAAGTATAAATATTAAAATTAATAGTAAATATTTCTATATTTTTTATAAGAAGTTTTACTAAAGTTAATAAGTAATCACTATATTATTATAACTAAAGTTAGTTTCTAAGACTTTGAAATATAACTTAGTTATAGCTATTTAATTTCTAAAACTTTATATATTAAAAAAACGTTATTTTACTAGTTACTTTAAACTTAGCTTTATAGTTAGTATTAATATTAATATTTTAGAATATACTTAAGAGAAGGCTCTATAGTATAAGACTTTATAAGTTAAATAAAATAGAATATATTATAAAAGTATAGGAATTTAAGTAGTTTATTTTAGTAGTATTAACTTAAGATTAAGAGTAAATAAAAAACTTAAAACTTAGTATAAGTAACGTCTTAAATAAATAGCTAAGATAAGCTTTTTTATAATTAAAGACCTTATAAAGCTATCTTTAATATATATTTTACTTATAAGTTATATAAGTAAAGTAGTTAACTTTACTAGTAATAAAGCTAATATTAATAAAGCTAATATTAATAAAGCTAATATTAATAAAGCTAATAGCTATAATAAGGAAGTTAGACTTAGTATAAGTAGTTATTCTAAACCCCTAAGTATATATACTATAAAGCTACTAAACTAAATGCTAACTAAAGTACTTTTACTACTTTTTCCCCTATTATAAAAACCCCTATTAAGTAGACTTAAACCTTCCTTAATATACTATATTAAGTTTAATATTTAGTTTTTAATATCTTTTATACTATTTAGTAGTTTATAAAATAATCAATACTATTTTTTACTTTACTATATAGTTTTAAAAGCTTTTTTATTATTTTTTATACTCTTAATATTAAGTTTACTTATTTTAATCTACTAATATATTACTTAAGCTACTTTAGTTTAGGTATATTAATAAGGTATATAAGATAATTATAAATATTATAATATATATTAAGATCTTAAACTATTTTTTTTTAAAAAATAAATAATATCTATATATTACTATAACTATTTATAAGAATTTTAAGTAAAGTGAATTTATTACTATAAAGATAATTATTAGACTTTAGGTTTTTAAGCTAAAAAGTTTTAATTTCTTAAGTTAAATTAGTTTAATTAGGTTTATATAGTCTATACTTTTTAAAAAAGAAAACATAGAAGAAAGAAAGATTATAAATAAAGATATATAAAATAGACTAAACTATATACTTAAATCCTTATATATTTATGTATTATAGGTCTAATAGCTTTAATTACTCAATAGAAAATAAACGTTATTTAATAAAATAGAGTTACTTAATAAGATAAGGTTACTATTTAAAAGTTTATACACTTAAATATAGCTTTGCTCTATTATTAGCCTTGAGGTTATTATAATTAATATTCTCTTAATTAACTACTTATTTATCTAAAGTTTTTTCTATTTTACTAAAATAAGGTTAAATTATATATTAATACTTAGCTATTTAGTAAAAGTCTTATTTAATCTACTTTATAAAGTTCTAAATATAAATTAATATATTATTATAACCTTTATATATTAAAATAAAGAAGCAGGTAAATTATTAAATCTATTATAAGTTAAATAACTATTAATAATAGCTATTTTAGCTAACTAGTATTAGCTAAAAATATATAGGTAATAGAAAGTATTACTTTCAAATATATAACATCTAATTAAATATTAGAAATTTAATTATACTTACTCTATAAGATTAGAATTAAAGTAAATTACAATTTATATATTTTTATATAATAGATAAAGTAAGCTGCTAGCTTTATATTATTAAACTTACTTATTATTAGCTATATAAACTATAGAGTTCTTCTTTCTCTTTATAAATGATATTATAGCTATAGAACTTTAAAAGATAATTTATTCTATTAGTATATATACTACTTATATAATAATTATTATTATAAAAGTTAGCGCTGATTTCCTACGTACTACTAGCTTAATTAGATTATTTTCCTATATTTTATATATAGTTTATACTTATTACTTCTAATTACTTCTATTATTAATATATTTATAATATATTATTAATAATAAGATCTTTAATACTCTTATTATAATATATTAGCTTCTTTAATATTAGTTATATTATATGTTATACTTTATTATATAGTTTAAATAGCTTGACTACTATTAACTAAGCTTTTAATAATAGATTTACTTATTTTAACTTATAAATAGTATGTAAAAGGTTTTAAGCTACTTTAAGTATTTAACTTTAAAGTAACTATTAGTAGTATTTTAATTTATCTTTAAATAGATCTTAAAACTATTTACTTAAAATCATTTATTCTAATTAGTTTTATATAAGTACTATTAATTAAAGTAAAGTATATTCTTATTATTAATATAATTAATATTATTATAACTAATGTCTTTAATTTTGTTAAATCTAGTTCTTAGAAGTTAAATTATATTTTTCAATATAAAGTAAATATATTATAAAATAGAATATGAAATAAAACTAGAAAGCTTTATTTAAGTAGTTATAATTTATACTTTATAGTTATAATCAGGGTTAGGATTTAGTTAAGTTAAGTTAAGTCAACAGGCTGACTAGGACTAGGCTAGTCAAGTCACCCTAGTGACTAGGACTAGGGCTAGTCAAGTTAAGTCAGCTATATTAAGTGACTAGACTTAACTAGACTAGTAGACTAGCTAGTCAGACTAGTCTAGTCTAGTCAGACTAGTTATTAACTATATAAAAAAAATTTTATAGCTAAAAAAACCCTACTAATTTATATTAAGTATTATATAACTAAAGTATTAATACTATATAATATTAGTTATAATTATTATAACTAATAATTAATTAAGAAAATAATTATTCAATTAAGTTAACTAGTCACTAACTAGTTAGCTATAAAGTGACTAGGACTAGGCTAGTTAAGTCAGTATAGTGACTAGGACTAGGGCTAGTTAAGTTGAGTTAACTAAATTAGTTGACTTAAGTCTGACTAGACTAGTTGACTAACTAGTCTGACTAAATACTAGGTGACTAGTTTCCCAACCCTGGTTATAATAACCCTTTAAGCTAAATTAAAGAGAAGAGTATTTATGAAATATATATTATTAAACTTGATATTCTTTAATATAAGTTAAAGTGAAGAGGAACTTTAATATTCTTCTTAATCCCTTTATAGTTATATAAATAATATTATTATTACTAATAATATAATAAGTAATAATATTCTTATTAGTATATTATACTACTCTACTAAGTACTTACTTATATGTTTTTATATATCTAAAGAAAAGTTAAACTTTATACTAATAGTTAGTTATTTATAAGAGATATTACTTTATTTATTTTATTCCATTATCAATAGAAGCTAAAGTGTTATTATTAAGTTTATATATAAAATTAAGTATTAAGTAAATTATACTACTTATTAATTAAATAGAGTAACTATTAGTAGTAATTATATTATATAGTAGTAATAAGAAGTTTTATTATAATATACTAAATACCTTATATAGATATATATATTATATTTTAATTTATTAATATACTACTTAAGGTATTATAACTATATTTAGTAAGTTATAGAGGTAAGAGCTATTAAATATAATTATAAGTATTATACTAGGGACTTAATTTATATATTTTATATTTTTAAATTAAATTATTAGATTTAATCTAATTAAGTTTATAGCTATATTAAAAAAGAAGATATAAAACTTAAAAGATTAGTCTATATAGGGAAATATAAAAATAGTAAGTATATCTTTATATTTTATAGTAATAATAAATATATTAGTTAAGTTTAAAACTAAATAAAATATACTTAATTATTTAAATTATACTTAATTAATAAGTATTTACTCTTTAAGATTTATATTTAGCTTATTATTAAGGTTTTATTACTATTATAAATATTTCTAGCTTCTTTATAACTTATAATAATAGTATGTTTTTTTCTTTCTATTAACGTAGACTTTAGCTATATACTACTACTTACTATTAAATAAATATTAAATTTTTATTACTTTAAAAAGATTAGGATATAAATTATAATATTCCTATTAAGTTAATAAATTAGCGTATTATATATTATAAGACTTCTTATAGAGGTATTAAAAAAGTTATTAAGAAGTATTAGTTAAGCTAGCTTATATCTTTTTTCTAATTAAAACTAAGTTTATAATCTTCCTTATAATATATTTATCTTATAAAGAACTTCTATAGTGCTTTTTGTATATTAGAAAGATTAATAAAGGTATTATTATAAGTATTATTATAGTATGAGTATTAATATATTTAAAAAGATAATATCTCCTATTTAAAAAGCCTAAACTTAAACTAAAGTGAAATAATTTAAAGAATATATTATTAGTTTTAAATGAATAGTTTATATTAATATAAAATAAATAGCTAATATTCTAGCTATTTAGAACGTTTAATTAAATATAATATAAAATGTAAGCTTAGTTTTAATAAATCTTAAGGAAGAGTAATAATTATTATTATAAGACTAATAAAATTATAATTAATACTTTAATGCTTATAGATTAATAACGTATTACTTTATAAGTAAAAGTATTATAAACTATATATTACTTATATAAACTAAAGATATAAGTTTAGTTTAAAAGATATATTAAAAACCTTAAAGATATAAACCTAATAGCTTTAAGTTAAACTTAAAAGCCTTATTTATAAATAGTATATATTAAAGTTATATAGAAGTAATTCTATAGCTTTTATATATTCTATATTTCTTATTATATTAATATTATACTACTAATTATAATTAAGCTAATAATAAGAAAATATAAATAGTAGTAAAAGTATTATTAAAGTTATAAGATCTTAAGCTATTATAGCTTAGTTTACTTAAAAACGCTAAACTAAGTAAAATATTAATTTAGTAATAAAATAAGTAATATCACTATTATTATAATTATTAAGTAATATAATTAAAAACTACTTACTAGTTACTAAACTTATTAACTTTCTATTATCTAACTTAACTAGTATTATTACTTAGTTTAAATATATCTCTTTAATCTTTAATAATAACTTATATCTATATATATTATTATAGTAATACTTATAGTTAGAATTTAGTTAAGTTAAGTTAAGTTAATAGGCTAACTAGGATTAATCTAGTTGAGTAACCTTAGAACCTAATATTAAGCTAAATAAGTTAAGTTAGTTAGATTTAGTAACTAGACTAGACTAGTTATTAACTATATATATATAATAGATTTTATAGCTATAAAAACCCTACTAATTTATATTAGATATTATATAACTATAATACTAATACTATATAATATTAGTTATAATTATTATAACTAATAGTTAATTAATAAAATATCAATTTACTTAAGTTAACTAGTTACTAACTAGTTAGCTATAAAGTAACTAAGATTTAACTAAGTAAGTTAATATAGTAATTAGAATTAAGGCTAGTTAAGTATTTAGTTAACTTAACTTAACTAGCCTAGTTAACTAATTAGTTTAATTAAATACTAGCTAACTAGTTTCTTAACCCTAGTAGTACTACGTTCTAGCTAAGTTATTAAATAGAATTAGTTATACTAAATAGAATTAGTTATACTAAATAGAATTAGTTATACTAAATAGAAAAGAATATATTACTTTATTTTTAGAGATAGTAATATTAGTTAAATAGTATATAGGGGAAAGTATTTATTTTAAATATTCTTCTAAGAATATTACTAACTATTAAAATTAAGTATTTATAGCTAGAATTATTATTTATTATGGATATACTATAATAATAATAAGTAATAATAATAATAATAAGTAATAATAGTTAAATAAGTAGAAGTGTTAAATTACTTACTTCTTTAAATCTATTCTAAGTAGAGAAATCTACTATATATATAATATATATTTTCTTTAGAATTTTTCCTTAACTAATTAATATATACTATAGTATAAAGTGAATTATTATTACTTTACTTTATTTAATTTAAATATTATATTTCTATAGTATTATTAAAACTAAAATTAATAGTTTTAAATTTATATATTACTAATATCTCTTTTTAAGTTTAAAATCTTAACTTAAGAGTAACCTTAGTAATAATAATATTATTATTAACTTTAATAAGTTAGTATTCTATCTATATAGACTTTTAAATAATAATACTTAGTATATAGTTTTAATTTAATTACTTTAAAGTTAAGAATTAAGATATATAGTGAGTAATTTAATCATATATTTTCTTCTAATAAACCTATTATTACTTTCTTTCTATTTATTTTAGTAATGAATAATTAATATATAAAAAGATTATAAACTAAAGTATAAACTATAGTTCTATTAAATATATTAATACTACTAAACTTAGTTTTATATATTATACGTATTATTTTAACTTATTTTATAATATTAAGTAACTATATATTACTATTAGAAAAAGAACTTAAGTATATATTTAAGTAATAAAAGTATAAAGTAGAATTACTTAATTTATTTATAAGTATAACTACTAAAGTGAAGTAAAAACTATTATTACCTTAAAGTAAGCTAATTATATTAATATATACTTATTAAGGTTATAAATCTCTAGAGTTAATAGTAAACTTATTATTATTATTATATCTTAAATAAAATTAAGATTTATAAATAACACTATAAACCTTAATAATATATAATAATAAGCTTTACTTTTTAGATACAATTAATTAATAAGCTAAGTAGCCCCTAGTATATATTTATATATAATAATTATATTTCTAAGAAGTAAAGCTTTTTATTATAAGTATTATATAGAGTTAGTAAACTAAATATTTAGTATTAGTTAATTAGGTAATTAGACTAGTTTAGTTCAACTTAAGTTAGCTAATTTAGCTAACTAAACTTAACTAGCCTTAATACTAGTTATTATATTAACTTAACTAGTTACTTCTTATATAAAAATAAGTAAAATATTTATTTTTTATTATAGTAATAAGCTATTATATATAGAAGTTATATTTACTACTATAAAATTATATTTATACTCTTTATATATATATTAAGCTTATTAATATAGATATATAT